>QANY01000779.1:0-25760 GCA_003255025.1 Datisca glomerata
GACAAAGAGAGTAAAAGAAAGAGACATAGAGAGAGACACAGAGAGAGATAGAAAGTGAGAGGCGGAGGGGAGAGAGCGACAGAGATCTATTGAGATAGAAAGAGAGGGAGAAAGAGGGAGAGAGTTAGAAAGAATGGGTGGGATGGAGAGAAAGGGTGAGAGAGACAGAGAGAGGGAGTGAGAGAGAGAGAGAGCTGGAGCCAGAGTGAGAGATAGAGAGGGGGGAGAGAGTGTGAGATAAAGAGAGAGAACCATAGAGAGAGTGTGTGAGAGAGTGAGAGAGGGAAAAAAAGAGAGAGAGGGAGGTAGAGAGAGAGCGTGAGAGAGATAGAGAGACAGAGAGCGAGAGAGAGTCCGAGAGAAAGTTAGAGAGATTGAGAGAGAGGGAGAGATTGAGAGAGAGAGATAGAGAGGGAGGAGGAGTGAGAGGAGAGAGAGAGAGAGACTGAGTGAGTGGGGGAGAGAGAGAGAGACTGAGTGAGTTAGAGAAAGAGAGAGGGAGGGATAGAGAAAGAGAGGGAGAGAGAGAGGGAGGTAGAGAGAGAGCGTGAAAGAGATGGAGAGACAGAGAGCGAGAGAGAGTCCGAGAGAAAGTTAGAGAGATTGAGAGAGAGGGAGAGATTGAGAGAGAGGCAGAGGGATAGAGAGAGATTGAGAGAGTGAGTAAGAGAGGGAAAGAGGGAAAGCAAGAGAGAGTGAGAGGGAGAGAGAGCGAGATAGGGAGGGAGAGAGGGAGTGAGTGAGAGAGAGATATAGAGAGGGAGCGAGTGTGAGAGAGAAGGCGAGAGAGTGTGTGTGCGTGTGTGTGAGTGAGAGAAAGAGTGAGTGAGTGACAGAGAGAGATAGGGAACTGTAGAGAGAGAGAGTGAAAGGGGGAGAAAGATGGGGGAGTGAGAGAGAGTGAGATGGACAGAGAAGGAGAGAAGGGGAGATAGAGATGGAGAAAGAGGGGGAGAGAGAGGGAGAGAGAGGGAGAGAGTGAGAGAGATAGAGACAGATAGAGAGGGAGAGAGAGGGCTAGATCGAGAGAGGGAGAGAGAGGGGGAGAGAGAGCAAGAGAGAGTGAGAGGGAGAGAGAGAGTGAGAGAGAGGGAGGAGGGATGGAGAGAGAGCGATAGAGACAGAGTGAGAGAGCGAGTGAGAGAGAGAGAGGTAGAGAGAGATTGAGAGAGTGAGTGACAGAGGGAGTGAGAGAGCAAGAGAGAGTGAGGGGGAGAGAGAGAGTGAGAGAGAGAGTGTGAGAGAGGGAGGGAGATAGAGAGTAAATGAGAGAGGGAGAAAGATTGAGAGAGAGAGAGAGAGAGAGAGAGGGAGAGAGAGATAGAGAGATAAAGAGAGATAGAGAGAGCGAGTGTAAGAAAGAAGGAGAGAGAAAGAGAGAGAGTGAGAGAGTGAGAGAGAGAGCAAGAGCGAGTGAGAGGGAGAGAGAGTGTGAGAGTGAGAGAGCGGGAGAGGGAGGGAGGGAGAGTGAGTGCAAGAGGGAGAAAGATTGAGAAAGATTGAGAGAGAGGGAGAGAGAGGGAGAGAGAGGGAGAGAGAGATAGAGAGAGCGAGTGTGAGAGAGAAGGAGAGAGAGAAAGAGAGGGAGAGAGACTGGGTGTGAGAGAAAGTGAGAGATAAAGAACTGTAGAGAGAGAGTGAGAGAGAGAGAGAGGCAGAGAGAGATTGAGAGAAGGAGTGAGAGAAGGAGAGAGAGATTAAGGGAGAGTGAGAGGGAGAGGGAGAGAGAGTGAGAGAGAGAGGGTGAGAGAGGGAGGGAGAGAGAGGTGAATTGAGACAGGGAGAGAGATTAAGAGAGAGAGAAGGAGAGAGAGAGAGGGAGAGAGAGACCAAGAGACAGTGAAAGGGAGAGACAGTAAGTGAGAGAAGGAGAAAGATTGAGGGATAGAGAGGGAGAGGGAGGGAGGGAGAGAGATAGAGAGAGAGACTGTGTGTGTGTGTGTGTGAGAGTGAGTGAGTGAGTGAGTAACAAAGAGAGAGAGAGGGAGAGAGAGATAGAGAGAGAGAGAGTGTGTGTGTGTGAGATAGAGAGGGAGAGAACCATCGAGAGAGAGTTAGAGAGAGTGAGAGAGAAAGTGAGTGGGAGAGTGAGAGAGAGAGACCAATAGACAGTGAGAGGGAGAGAGAGTGAGTGAGAGAAGGAGGGAGAGAGAGAGTTAGTGAGGGAGGGAGAGAAGAAGAAAGATTGAGGGAGAGAGAAGGAGAGAGAAGGAGAGAGGGAGAGAGATAGAGCGATAGAGAGAGAGAGTGTGAGAGAGAGAAGGAGAGAGAGAGTGTGTGCGTGTGTGTGAGTGAGAGAAAGAGTGAGTGAGTGACAGAGAGAGATAGGGAACTGTAGAGAGAGAGTGAAAGGGGGAGAAAGATGGGGGAGTGAGAGAGAGTGAGATGGACAGAGAAGGAGAGAAGGGGAGATAGAGATGGAGAAAGAGGGGGAGAGAGAGGGAGAGAGAGGGAGAGAGTGAGAGAGATAGAGACAGATAGAGAGGGAGAGAGAGGGCTAGATCGAGAGAGGGAGAGAGAGGGGGAGAGAGAGCAAGAGAGAGTGAGAGGGAGAGAGAGAGTGAGAGAGAGGGAGGAGGGATGGAGAGAGAGCGATAGAGACAGAGTGAGAGAGCGAGTGAGAGAGAGAGAGGTAGAGAGAGATTGAGAGAGTGAGTGACAGAGGGAGTGAGAGAGCAAGAGAGAGTGAGGGGGAGAGAGAGAGTGAGAGATTGTGTGTGAGAGAGGGAGGGAGATAGAGAGTAAATGAGAGAGGGAGAAAGATTGAGAGAGAGAGAGGGAGAGAGAGAGGGAGAGAGAGATAGAGAGATAAAGAGAGATAGAGAGAGCGAGTGTAAGAAAGAAGGAGAGAGAAAGAGAGAGAGTGAGAGAGTGAGAGAGAGAGCAAGAGCGAGTGAGAGGGAGAGAGAGTGTGAGAGTGAGAGAGCGGGAGAGGGAGGGAGAGAGAGTGAGTGCAAGAGGGAGAAGATTGAGAGAGAGGGAGAGAGAGGGAGAGAGAGGGAGAGAGAGATAGAGAGAGCGAGTGTGAGAGAGAAGGAGAGAGAGAAAGAGAGGGAGAGAGACTGTGTGTGAGAGAAAGAGAGAGATAGAGAATCGTAGAGAGAGAGTGAGAGAGGACGAGAGCAAGAGATAGAGCGAGATGGTGGAGAGAGAGAGGGGGAGCGAGTGAGAGTGAGATGGACGGAGAGGGAGATAGAGATGAAGACAGCGGGAAAGAGAGAGGGAGAGAGAGGGAGAGAGAGAGAGAGATAGAGGGGGATGGAGAGGGAGGGAGAGAGCTAGATCGAGAGGGTGAGAGAGAGGGAGAGAGAGAGGGAAAGAGAGATAGAGAGATAGAGAGAGAGCGAGTGTGAGAGAGAAGGAGAGAGAGAAAGAGAGGGAGAGAGACTGGGTGTGAGAGAAAGTGAGAGATAGAGAACTGTAGAGAGAGAGTGAGAGAGAGTGAGAGAGAGAGGCAGAGAGAGATTGAGAGAAGGAGTGAGAGAAGGAGAGAGAGATTAAGGGAGAGTGAGAGGGAGAGGGAGAGAGAGTGAGAGAGAGAGTGAGAGAGGGAGGGAGAGAGAGGTTAAGTGAGACAGGGAGAGAGATTAAGAGAGAGAGAAGGAGAGAGAGAGAGGGAGAGAGAGACCAAGAGACAGTGAAAGGGAGAGACAGTGAGTGAGAGAAGGAGAAAGATTGAGGGATAGAGAGGGAGAGGGAGGGAGGGAGAGAGATAGAGAGAGAGAGACTGTGTGTGTGTGTGAGAGAGAGTGAGTGAGTGAGTGAGTAACAAAGAGAGAGAGGGAGAGAGAGATAGAGAGAGTGTGTGTGTGTGTGTGTGAGATAGAGAGGGAGAGAACCATCGAGAGAGAGTTAGAGAGAGTGAGAGAGAAAGTGAGTGGGAGAGTGAGAGAGAGAGACCAATAGAATGTGAGAGGGAGAGAGAGTGAGTGAGAGAAGGAGGGAGAGAGAGAGCTAGTGAGGGAGGGAGAGAAGAAGAAAGATTGAGGGAGAGAGAAGGAGAGAGAAGGAGAGAGGGAGAGAGATAGAGAGATAGAGAGAGAGTGTGAGAGAGAGTGAGTGAGTGACAAAAAGAGATAGAGGGATAGAGAGAGAGGGAGAGAGAGATAGAGAAAGAGAGAGAGAGTGTGTGTGTGGGATAAAGAGAAAGGGAGAGAGAGTGAGAGAGAGGGAGAGAGAGCGAGGGAGAGAGTCAGAGTGAGAGAGCGAGTGAGAGAGAGAGAGTGGGAGGGAGGGAGAGAGATAGAGTGAGAGAGGGAGTGAGAGACGGAGAGAGGGTTAATGAGTGGGGTAGAGAGAGCGAGAGGGAGAGAGAGATATAGAGAGAGAGATAGAGGGAGAGAGAGGCGGAGTGTGAGGGAGAGAGATTGAGCGAGAGAGATAGAGAGGGAGGAGGAGTGAGAGGAGAGAGAGATAGACTGAGTGAGTGGGAGAGAGAGAGTGAGTGAGTTAGAGAAAGAGAGAGGGAGAGATAGAGAAAGAGAGGGAGAGAGAGGGAGGTAGTGAGAGAGCATGAGAGAGATAGAGAGACAGAGAGTGAGAGAGAGTGCGAGAGAGAGGTCGAGAGATTGAGAGAGAGGGAGAGATTTAGAGAGAGGCAGAGGGATAGAGAGAGATTGAGAGAGTGAGTAAGAGAGGGAAAGAGAGAGAGCAAGAGAGAGTGAGGGGGAGAGAGAGTGAGAGAGAGAGAGAGTGATAGAGAGAGAGAGCGAGAGAGGGAGGGAGAGAGGGAGTGAGTGAGAGAGGGTGAAAGATTGACAGAGAGGGGGAGAGAGATAGGGAGAGAGAAATAGAGAGATAGAGAGAGATATAGAGAGGGAGCGAGTGTGAGAGAGAAGGAGAGAGAGAGAAAGAGAGAGAGGGAGTGAGTGAGAGAAAGAGAGAGATAGAGAACCGTAGAGAGAGTGTGAGAGAGGACGAGAGCAAGAGATAGAGCGAGATGGTGGAGAGAGAGGGGGAGCGAGTGAGAGTGAGATGGACGGAGAGGGAGATAGAGATGAAGACAGCGGGAAAGAGAGAGGGAGAGGGAGGGAGAGAGAGAGAGAGATAGAGGGGGATGGAGAGGGAGGGAGAGAGCTAGATCGAGAGGGTGAGAGAGAGGGAGAGAGAGAGGGAAAGAGAGATAGAGAGATAGAGAGAGAGCGAGTGTGAGAGAGAAGGAGAGAGAGAAAGAGAGGGAGAGAGACTGGGTGTGAGAGAAAGTGAGAGATAGAGAACTGTAGAGAGAGAGTGAGAGAGAGTGAGAGAGAGGCAGAGAGAGATTGAGAGAAGGAGTGAGAGAATGAGAGAGAGATTAAGGGAGAGTGAGAGGGAGAGGGAGAGAGAGTGAGAGAGAGAGGGTGAGAGAGGGAGGGAGAGAGAGGTGAAGTGAGACATGGAGAGAGATTAAGAGAGAGAGAAGGAGAGAGAGAGAGGGAGAGAGAGACCAAGAGACAGTGAAAGGGAGAGACAGTAAGTGTGAGAAGGAGAAAGATTGAGGGATAGAGAGGGAGAGGGAGGGAGGGAGAGAGATAGAGAGAGAGAGAGACTGTGTGTGTGTGTGTGTGAGAGAGTGAGTGAGTGAGTGAGTAACAAAGAGAGAGAGAGGGAGAGAGAGATAGAGAGAGAGAGAGTGTGTGTGTGTGAGATAGAGAGGGAGAGAACCATCGAGAGAGAGTTAGAGAGAGTGAGAGAGAAAGTGAGTGGGAGAGTGAGAGAGAGACCAATAGACAGTGAGAGGGAGAGAGAGTGAGTGAGAGAAGGAGGGAGAGAGAGAGTTAGTGAGGGAGGGAGAGAAGAAGAAAGATTGAGGGAGAGAGAAGGAGAGAGAAGGAGAGAGGGAGAGAGATAGAGAGATAGAGAGAGAGTGTGAGAGAGAGTGAGTGAGTGAGTGATAAAAAGAGATAGAGGGATAGAGAGAGAGGGAGAGAGAGATAGAGAAAGAGAGAGAGTGTGTGTGTGTGGGATAGAGAGAAAGGGAGAGAACCATAGAGAGAGAGTGAGAGAGAGGGAGAGAGAGCGAGGGAGAGAGTCAGAGTGAGAGAGCGAGTGAGAGAGAGAGAGTGGGAGGGAGGGAGAGAGATAGTGTGAGAGAGGGAGTGAGAGACGGAGAGAGGGTTAATGAGTGGGGTAGAGAGAGCGAGAGGGAGAGAGAGATATAGAGAGAGAGATAGAGGGAGAGAGAGGCGGAGTGTGAGGGAGAGAGATTGAGCGAGAGAGATAGAGAGGGAGGAGGAGTGAGAGGAGAGAGAGATAGACTGAGTGAGTGGGAGAGAGGGAGTGAGTGAGTTAGAGAAAGAGAGAGGGAGAGATAGAGAAAGAGAGGGAGAGAGAGGGAGGTAGTGAGAGAGCATGAGAGAGATAAGGAGACAGAGAGTGAGAGAGAGTGCGAGAGAGAGGTCGAGAGATTGAGAGAGAGGGAGAGATTTAGAGAGAGGCAGAGGGATAGAGAGAGATTGAGAGAGTGAGTAAGAGAGGGAAAGAGAGAGAGCAAGAGGGAGTGAGGGGGAGAGAGAGTGAGAGAGAGAGAGAGAGTGATAGAGAGAGAGAACGAGAGAGGGAGGGAGAGAAGGAGTGAGTGAGAGAGGGTGAAAGATTGACAGAGAGGGGGAGAGAGATAGGGAGAGAGAAATAGAGAGATAGAGAGAGATATAGAGAGGGAGAGAGTGTGAGAGAGAAGGAGAGAGAGAAAGAGAGAGAGGGAGTGAGTGAGAGAAAGAGAGAGATAGAGAACCGTAGAGAGAGTGTGAGAGAGGACGAGAGCAAGAGATAGAGCGAGATGGTGGAGAGAGAGGGGGAGCGAGTGAGAGTGAGATGGACGGAGAGGGAGATAGAGATGAAGACAGCGGGAGAGAGAGGGAGAGAGAGGGAGATAGAGAGAGAGATAGAGGGGGATGGAGAGGGAGGGAGCGAGCTAGATCGAGAGGGTGAGAGAGAGGGAGAGAGAGAGGGAGAGAGAGATAGAGAGATAGAGAGATAGAGAGATAGAGAGATAGAGAGAGAGCGAGTGTGAGAGAGAAGGAGAGAGAGAAAGAGAGGGAGAGAGACTTGGTGTGAGAGAAAGTGAGAGATAGAGAACCGTAGAGAGAGAGTGAGAGAGGGCGAGAGCAAGAGATAGAGCGAGATGGTAGAGAGGGGGTGAGCGAGAGAAAGTGAGATGGACAGAGAGGGAGATAGAGATGGAGAGAGCGGGAGAGAGAGAGGGAGAGAGGGAGATAGAGAGAGATAGAGAGGGATAGAGAGAGAGAGGGAGAGAGCTAGATAGAGAGGGTGAGAGAGAGGGGGAGAGAGAGCCAGGGAGAGTTAGAGGGAGAGAGTATGTGAGAGAGAGAGAGTGAGAGAGCGAGGGAGGGTGAGAGAGCGAGGGAGAGAAAGATAGTGAGAGAGAGTGAGAGAGAGAGAGAGGCAGAGAGAGATTGAGAGAAGAAGTGAGGGAAGGAGAGAGAGATCAAGAGAGAGTGAGAAGGAGAGGGAGAGAGAGTGAGAGAGAGGGTGAGAGAGGGAGGGAGAGAGAGGGTAAGTGAGAGAGGGAGAGAGATTAAGAGAGAGAGAAGGAGAGAGAGGGAGAGAGAGACCAAGAGACAGTGAGAGGGAGAGACAGTGAGTGAGAGAAGGAGAAAGATTGAGGGAGAGAGAGGGAGAGGGAGGGAGGGAGAGAGATAGAGAGATAGAGAGAGAGACTGTGTGTGTGTGTGAGAGAGAGTGCGTGAGTGAGTGAGTGACAAAGAGAGAGAGAGGGAGAGAGAGATAGAGAAAGAGAGAGAATGTGTGTGTGAGATAGAGAGGGAGAGAACCATCGAGAGAGAGTTAGAGAGAGTGAGAGAGAAAGTGAGTGGGAGAGTGAGAGAGAGAGACCAATAGACAGAGAGAGGGAGAGAGTGTGAGTGAGAGAAGGAGGGAGAGAGAGAGTTAGTGAGGGAGGGAGAGAAGAAGAAAGATTGAGGGAGAGAGAAGGAGAGAGAAGGAGAGAGGGAGAGAGATAGAGAGATAGAGAGAGAGTGTGTGAGAGAGAGTAAGTGAGTGAGTGACAAAGAGAGATAGAGGGATAGAGAGAGAGGGAGAGAGAGATAGAGAAAGAGAGAGAGAGAGATTGTGTGTGTGGGATAGAGGGAAAGGGAGAGAACCATAGAGAGAGAGTGAGAGAGAGGGAGAGAGAGCGAGGGAGAGAGTGAGAGTGAGAGAGCGAGTGAGAGAGAGAGTGGGAGGGAGGGAGAGAGAGATAGAGAGAGAGGGAGTGAGAGAGGGAGAGAGGGTTAATGAGTGGGGTAGAGAGAGCGAGAGGGAGAGAGAGAGATAGAGAGAGAGGCGGAGTGTGAGGGAGAGAGATTGAGTGAGAGAGATAGAAAGGGAGGAGGAGTGAGAGGAGAGAGAGATAGACTGAGTGAGTGGGAGAGAGAGAGTGAGTGAGGTAGAGAAAGAGAGAGGGAGAGAGAGGGAGGTAGTGAGAGTGCGTGAGAGAGAGTGTGCGAGAGAGAGGTTGAGAGATTGAGAGAGAGGGAGAGATTGAGAGAGAGGGAGAGATTGAGAGACAGCAGAGGGATAGAGAGAGATTGAGAGAGTGAGTAAGAGAGGGAAAGAGAGAGAGCAAGAGAGAGTGAGAGGGAGAGAGAGTGTGAGAGAGAGAGAGTGATAGAGAGAGAGAGAGCAAGAGAGGGAGGGAGAGAGGGAGTGAGTGAGAGAGGGTGAAAGATTGACAGAGAGGGGGAGAGAGATAGAGAGAGATAGAGAGATAGAGAGAGATATAGAGAGGGAGCGAGTGTGAGAGAGAAGGAGAGAGAGAAAGAGAGAGAGGGAGTGAGTGAGAGAAAGAGTGAGTGAGTGACAGAGAGAGATAGGGAACCGTAGAGAGAGAGAGAGAGAGGGTGAGTGCAAGAGAGGGAGTGAGAACGGGAGAGAGAGGGGGAGTGAGAGAGAGTGAGATGGACAGAGTGGGAGAGAAGGTGAGATAGAGATGGAGAAAGAGGGGGAGAGAGAGGGAGTGAGTGAGAGAGATAGAGACAGATAGAGAGGGAGAAAGAGGGCTAGATCGAGAGAGTGAGAGAGAGGGGGAGAGAGAGCAAGAGAGAGTGAGAGGGAGAGAGAGAGAGTGAGAGAGAGAGAGCGAGATAGGGCAATAGGGATGGAGTGAGAGCGAGAGAGAGTGATAGAGGGAGAGAGGAAGACAGGGAGAGAGTGGGAGGGATAAAAATTGAGATAGAGAGAGTGAGAGATATAGAGAGGGAGATACAGAGAGAAAGTGGGTGAGGGACGAAGAGAGAGATATATAGAGTGAAAAGGTGAGAGACGAAGAGAGAGATATATAGAGTGAAAAGGTGAGAGACGAAGAGAGAGAGATATATAAAGTGAAAAGTTGAGAGACAAAGAGAGGGGGAGAGAGATAGAGAAAGGGTGAGAGACATAGAAGGGACAGAGAGAGAGAGTGAGAGAGAGCGAGAGCGAGAGAGAAAGAGAGATATAGAGAGGGAGATAGAGAGTGAGTGGGTGAGGGATGAAGAGAGAGAGATAGGGAGAGAAAAGGTGAGAGACAGTGAGAGAGGGAGGGAGATACAGAAAGGGTGAGAGACATTGCGGGATAGAGAGAGAGTGAGAGAGACCGAGAAAGAGAGAGAGTGTGTGTGTGTGAGAGAGAGAGAGAGAGGGAGAGAGAGGCAGAGAGAGTGAGACTGTCAGAGAGAGAGACAGAGAGAGACATAGAGGGACAAAGAGAGAGAGTGAGAGAGAGGGAGTGTAAGTGAGAGAGAGAGAGGGAGTGAGAGAGAGGGTGAGAGAGTGAGAGTGTCAGAGAGAGAGACAGACAGAGAGAGTGTGTGTGTAAGTGAGAGAGAGCGTGAGGGCGAGAGAGGAAGAGAGAGTGAGAGTGTGTGTGAGAGAGAGAGAGAGACAGAGAGAGAGAGGGGGAGAGAGACATAGAGGGACAATGAGAGAGAGTGAGAAAGAGCGAGAGAGAAAGTGTGTGTAAGTGAGAGAGTGAGAGAGAGGGTGAGAGAGAGGGAGAGAGAGTGAGAGTGTCAGAGAGAGAGACAGATATAGAGCGAGAGAACTGGAGAGAGAGTAAGTGAGAGGGATAGAGGGAGAGATTGAGAGAGAGAGAGATAGAGGGAGAGAAAGAGGGATAGGTGTGAAATAAAGAGAGAGATAGAACCATAGAGAGAGAGATTGAAAGAGAGATAGAGCAAGAAAGAGAGCGAGAGTGAGATAGAGAAAGAGAAGGAGAGTGAGAGAGAGGGAGATAGTGAGAAAGAGAGCGAGAGAGAGTGTGAGAGAGAGAGGGAGAAAGAGTGAGAGAGATACAGAGAGAGTAAATGAAAGAGAGAGAGCAAGGGAGAAAGTGAGAGACGTAAAGAGAGAGAGCGAGAGAGAAAGTGAGAGAGAGAAAGTGAGAGGAGGAGGGGAGAGACAAACAGAGAGATAGAGATAGGCAGAGGGAGAAAGATGGAAAGTGTTAGAAAGAATGGGAGGGATGGAGAGAGATGGAGAGAGAGCGACGGAGAGAGGGAGAGACATATAGGGAGGAAGAAAGACATAGAAGGACAAAGAGAGAGGGAGAGTGAGAGAGAACGAGAGTGAGAGAGAGAAAGAGAGAGGGAGTGGTGTGAAATAAATAGAGAGATACAACCATAGAGAGAGAGATTGAAAGAGAGATAGAGCAAGAAAGAGAGCGAGAGTGAGATAGAGAGAGAAGGAGAGAGAGAGAGAGGGAGATTGAAAGAGAGATAGAGCAAGAAAGAGAGCGAGAGTGAGGTGGATAGAGAAGGAGAGTGAGAGAGAGGGAGATTGTGAGAAAGAGAATGAGAGAGAGGGTGACAGAGAAAGAGTGAGGGAGACACGGAGAGAGCGAATGAAAGAGAGAGAGAGAGAGAGAGAGAGAGAAAGAGTGAATGAAAGAGAGAGAGATAGATAGATAGAGAGAGAGAGAGAGAGAGGAGGGGAGAGAGCAACAGAAAGATAGAGATAGAGGGAGAGGGAGAAAGAGGGAGAAGAAAGAATGGGAGGGATGGAGAGAGAGGGAGGGAGAGATAGAGAGAGAGCGACATAGAGAGGGAGAAAGAGAGAAAGAGAGAGAGAGTAGGAGAGTGAGAGAATGAGAGGGAGAGAGATAGAGATAGAAAGAGAGAGAGAGGGAGTGAGTGAGAGAGACAGAAAGGGAGGGATAGACAGAGAGAGAGTGAGAGAATGGGAGGGAGAGAGATACAAATAGAAAGAGAGAGAGGGAGTGAGTGAGAGAGAGAGAAAGGGAGGGATAGAGAGAGAGGGAGAGAGAGTGAGGGGAGAGAAAGAGATAGAGTGAGCGAGAGAGGCCGAGAGGGATTGAGTGAGAGCGAGAGAGGGAGAGAGCAAGACAAGGAGGGAGTGGGAGAGAGAAAGATCGAGATAGAGAGAGAGACAGATATAGAGAGGGAGATAGAGAGAGAGTGGGTGAGGGACGAAGAGAGAGAGATATATAGAGTGAAAAGGTGAGAGACAAAGAGAGGGGGGAGAGATAGATAACGGGTGAGAGACGTAGAGGGGGACAGAAAGAGAGAGTGAGGGAGAGCGAGAGAGAGAGACAAAGTGAGATATAGAGAGGGAGATAGACAGAGTGGGTGAGGGATGAAGAGAGAGAAAGATAGAGGGAGAAAAGGTCAGAGACAGAGAGGGGGAGAGAGATACAGAAAGGGTGAGAGACATTGAGGGACAGAGAGAGAGAATGAGAGAGACCGAGAGAGAGAGAATGTGTGTGTAAGTGATAGAGAAAGAGAGGGAGAGAGAGAAAGGGAGAGAGAGTGAGACTGTTAGAGAGAGAGACAGAGAGTGAAAGAGAGGGAAAGACATAGATGGACAAAGAGATAGAGTGAGAGCGAGAGAGAGAGTGTGTGTGTGTAAGTGAGAGTGAGAGAGAGAGGGAGTGAGAGAGAGGGAGAGAGAGTGAGAGTATCAGAGAGAGAGAGAGAGACAGATAGAGTGTGTGTGTGTGTAAGTGAGAGAGAGAGAGGGCGAGAGAGGGAGAGAGAGGAAGAGAGAGTGAGAGTGTTAGAAAGAGAAAGACAGAGAGAGAGAGGGACAATGGAGAGAGTGTGTGTAAGTAAGAGAAAGAGAGAGAGGGAGTGAGAGACAACGAGAGAGAGTGAGAGTGTCAGAGAGAGAAAGATACAGACAGACAGAGAGAGGGAGAGAGAGAGAGAACCGGAGAAAGAGCAAGTTAGAGTGATAGAGAAAGAGAGGGAGAGAAAGAGAGATAGAGGGAGAGAAAGAGGGTGAGCTGTGAAATAAAGACAGAGATACAACCATAGAGAGAGAGATTTAAAGAGAGATAGAGCAAGAAAGAGAGCGAGAGTGAGATAGAGAGAGAGAGAAGGAGAGTGAGAGAGAGGGAGATAGTGAGAAAGAGAGTGTGAGAGAGAGGGAGAAAGAGTGAGAGAGACACAAAGAGTATAAATAAAAAGAGAGAGAGACATAGAGAGAGAGAGACACAACCATAGAGAGAGATTGAAAGAGAGATAGAGCAAGAAAGAGAGCGAGAGAGAGTGTGACAGAGAGAGAGAGAGTGTGTGACAGAGAGAGAGAGAAAGAGAGAGAGACACGGAGAGAGTGAATGAAAGAGAGAGAGATAGATAGATAGAGAGATAGAGAGAGAGGCAGAAAGAGAGAGAGGAGGAAGGGAGAGAGCAACAGAGAGATAGAGATAGAGGGAGAGGGAGAAAAAGGGAGAGAGTTAGAAAGAATGGGAGGGATGGAGAGAGAGGGAGAGAGAGATAGAGAGAGAGCGACATAGAGAGGGAGAAAGAGAGAGAGAGAGAGCAGGAGAGTGAGAGAATGAGTGGGAAAGAGATAGAGATAGAAAGAGAGAGGGAGTGAGTGAGAGAGAGGGAGGGATAGACAAACAGAGAGAGAGGGGAGAGAGAGAGATAAAGAGTGAGAGAGGGAGAGAGAGATAAAGAGAGATATAGAGAGGGAGAAAGAGAGAGTGTGGGTGAGGGACGATGGCAGAGAGAGATAGAGAGAAAAGGTGAGAGACAGAGATAGGGGGATGGATAGAGAAACGGTGAGAGACATAGAGGGGGACAAAGTGAGAGTGAGAGAGGGCGAGAGAGAGAGACAAAGAGAGATATAGAGAGAAAGATAGAGAGAGTGTGGGTGAGGGATGATGACAGATAGAGAAAAGGTGAGAGACAGAGAGAGGGGGAGAGAGATACACAAAGCGTGAGAAACAGGACAGAGAGAAAGAGAGTGAGAGAGATAGAGAAAGAGAGAGAGTGTGTGTGTTTGTGTGTGTGTGTGTGTAAGTGAGAGAGAGAGGGAGAGAGAGAGTGAGACTTTCAGAGAGAGAAAGATAGAGGGTGAGAGAGATACAGAAAGGGTGAGAGACATATAGGCACATAGAGAGAGAGAGAGAGAGAGAGAGAGAGAGGGAGAGAGAGTGAGAGTGTCAGAGCGAGAGAGAGAGAGAGAGAGAGAGAGAGAGTGTGTGTGTAAGTGAGAGAGAGAGATAGACGAAGAGAGAGGGAGAGAGAGGAAGGGAGAGTGAGACTGTCAGAGAGAGAGAGAGACAAAGAGAGAGAGGGTGAGACAGGGCGAAAGACATAGATGGACAATGAGAGCGAGAGAGAGAGAGTGAAAGAGTGTGAGAGAGAGAGAGAGGGAGTGCGATAGAGGGAGAGAGTGTGAGAGTGTTAGAGAGAGAGAGAGACAAACAGACAAAGAGAGAGGGAGAGAGAGTGAGAGAACCGGAGAGATAGCAAATGAGAGGGATAAAGGGAGAGAGAGATAGAGGGAGGGAGAGAGGGAGAGAGGGAGAGGAGTGAAATAAAGAGAGAGATACAACCATGGAGAGAGATTGAAAGAGAGATAGAGCAAGAAAGAGAGTGAGAGTGAGATAGAGAGAGAAGGAGAGTGAGAGAGGGGGAGATTATGAGAAAGAGAGTGAGAGAGAGTGTGACAGAGAGAGAGAGTGAGAGAGACACGGAGAGAGTGAATGAAAGAGATAATGAGAGAGAGAGAGATAGACAGAGAGAGAGGAGGGGAGAGAGCACCAGAGAGATAGAGATAGAGAGAGGGAGAAAGAGGGAGAGAGTTAGAGAGAATGGGAGGGATGGAGAGAGAGAGAGAGAGAGAGAGTGAGAGAGAGTGACATAGAGTGGGAGAAAGAGAGAGAGAGCAGGAGAGTGAGAGAATGTGAGGGAGAGAGATAGAGATAGAAAGAGAGAGAGTGAGTGAGAGAGAGAGAAAGGGAGGGATAGATAGAGAGAGAGAGAGAGAGAGAGAGAGAGTGAGAGAGGGAGAGAGAGAGAGACAGGGAGAGAGAAAGAAAGTGAGAGGAGGAGAGGAGAGAGCAACAGAGAGATAGAGATAGAGAGATAGGGAGAAAGTGGGAGAGAGTTAGAAAGAATGGGAGGGATGCAGACAGAGGGAGAGAGAGAGAGAGCAACATAGAGAGGGAGAAAGAGAGAGAGAGAGGAGGAGAGTGAGAGAATGAGAGGGAAAGAGATAGAGATAGAAAGAGAGAAGGAGTGAGTGAGAGAGAGGGGGGGAGGGATAGACAAAGAGAGAGAGGGGGAGAGAGAGAGATAGAGAGTGAGAGAGGGAGAGAGAGAGATAAAGAGAGATATAGAGAGGGAGAAAGAGAGAGTGTGGGTGAGGGACGATGGCAGAGAGAGATAGAGAGAAAAGGTGAGAGACAGAGAGAGGAGGATGGATAGAGAAAGGGTGAGAGACATAAAGGGGGACAAAGTGAGAGTGAGAGAGGGCGAGAGAGAGAGACAAAGAGAGATATAGAGAGGGAGATAGAGAGAGTGGGTGAGGGATGAAGACAGAGAGAGAAAAGGTGAGAGACAGAGAGAGGGGGAGAGAGATATAGAAAGCGTGAGAAACGGGACAGAGACAAAGAGAGTGAGAGAGATAGAGAGAGAGAGAGTATGTGTGTGTGTGTGTAAGTGAGAGAGAGAGAGAGGGAGAGAGAGAGAGTGAGACTTTTAGAGAGAGCGAGACAGAGAGGGACAAAGAGAAAGAGTGAGAGGGACAAAGAGAAAGAGTGAGAGGGAAAGAGAGAGGGTGTAAGTGAGAGAGAGGGAGTGAGAGAGAGGGAGAGAGAGTGAGAGTGTCAGAGAGAGAGAGACAGACAGACAGAGAGAGGGGGAGAGAGAGCGAGAGAACCAGAGAGAGAGAGAGATAAAGGGAGAGAAAGAGGGAGAGGTGTGAAATAAAGAGAGAGATACAACCATAGAGAGAGATACAACCATAGAGAGAGAGATTGAAAGAGAGATAGAGCAAGCAAGAGAGCGAGAGTGAGATAAAGAGAGAAGGAGAGTGAGAGAGGGGTAGATTATGAGAAAGAGAGTGAGAGAGAGTGTGACAGAGAGAGAGAGTGAGAGAGACACGGAGAGAGTGAATGAAAGAGAGAGATAGATAGAGAGAGAGAGGAGGGGAGAGAGCACCAGAGAGATAGAGATAGAGAGAGGGAGAAAAAGGGAGAGAGTTAGAAAGAATGGGAGGGATGGAGAGAGAGGGAGAGAGAGATAGAGTGGGAGAGTGACATAGAGAGGGAGAAAGAGAGAGAGAGCAGGAGAGTGAAAGAATGAGAGGGAGAGAGATAGAGATAGAAAGAGAGAGAGTGAGTGAAAGAGAGAGAAAGGGAGGGATAGATAGATAGAGAGAGAGAGAGAGAGAGAGAGTGAGAGAGGGAGAGAGATAGAGAGAGAGAGATAGAGAGAGAGAGACAGAGAGAGAGGAGGAGGAGGGGAGAGAGCATTAGAGAGATAGAGATAGAGGGAGAGGGAGAAAGACGGAGAGAGTTAGAAAGAATGGGAGGGATGGAGATATAAAGAGAGAGAGAGTGTATGATAAAGGGAGAGAGCAGGAGAGTGAGAGAATGAGAGGGAGAGAGATAGAGATATTAAGAGAGAGAGTAGGAGTGAGTGAGTGAGAGAAAGGGAGGGATAGACAATGAGAGAGGGGATAGAGAGAGATAGAGAGTGAGAGAGGGAGAGAGAAAGAGAGATAAAGAGAGATATAGAGAGGGAGATAGAGAGATAGTGGGTGAGGGACGAGAGGAGAGAGAGATAGAGAGAAAAGGTGAGAGACAAAGAGAAGGGGAGAGATAGAGAGAGAGTGGATGAGGATGAAGACAGAGAGAGATAGAGAGAGAAAAGGTGAGAGACAGAGAGAGGGGGAGAGAGATACAGAAAGGGTGAGAGACGAGATAGAGAGAGAGTGAGAGAGATCGAGAGAGAGAGTGTATGTGTGTGTGTAAGTGAGAGAGAGAGAGGGAGAGAGAGGGAGAAAGAGTGAGACTGTCAAAGAGAGAGAGATAGAGAGGGACAAAGAGAAAGAGTGAGAGTGAAAGAGAGAGGGTGTGAGTGAGAGAGAGGGAGTGAGAGAGAGGGAGAGAGAGTGAGAGTGTCAGAGCGAGAGAGAGAGAGAGACAGAGAGAGAGTGTGTGTAAGTGAGAGAGAGAGAGAGACAGAGAGAGAGTGTGTGTAAGTGAGAGAGAGACAGAGACGACGAGAGAGGGAGAGAGGAAGGGAGAGTGAGACTGTCAGAGAGAGAGAGACAAAGAGAGAGAGGGCAAGAGACAGAGGGACAATGAGAGAGAATGAGAGAGCGTGAGAGAGAGAGTGAGAGAGAGAGAGAGAGGGAGTGAGAGAGAGGGAGAGAGAGTGAGAGTGTCAGAGTGAGAGAGAGAGAGAGACAGACAGACAGACATAGAGAGAGTGTGTGTAAGTTAGAGAGAGAGAGAGGGGGGGAGAGAGAGAGGGAGAGAGAGGAAGGGAGAGTGTGACTGTCAGAGAGAGGAAAGAGAGAGAGACAGAGAGAGAAAGTGCGAAAGACATAGAGGGACCATGAGAGAGAGTGAGAGAGGGCGAGACAGAGAAAGTGAGAGAGACAAAGGGAGAGAGAGTGAGAATGTCAGAGAGAGAGAGACAGACAGACATACAAAGAGAGAGGGAGAGAGAGTGAGAGAATTAGAGAGAGGGCAAGTGAGAGGGAGAGAGGGAGAGAGAGAGATAAAGGGAGAGAAAGAGGGAGAGGTCTGAAATAAAGAGAGAGATACAACCATAGAAAGAGAGATTGAAAGTGAGGGAGAGCACGAAAGAGAGCAAGAGTGAGATAGAGAGAGAAGGAGAGTGAGAGAGAGGGAGATTGTGACAAAGAGAGTGAGAGAGAGTGTGACAAAGAGAGAGAGAAAGAGTGAGAGAGACACGGAGAGAGTGAATGAAAGAGAGAGAGAGAGAGAGAGAGAGAGAGAGATAGACAGAGAGAGATAGATAGAGAGAGAGGAGGAGGGGAGAGAGCACCAGAGAGATAGAGATAGGGAGAGGGAGAAAGAGAGAGAGAGTTAGAAGAATGGGAGGGATGGAGAGAGAGGGAGAGAGAGATATAGAGAGAGCGACATAGAGAGGGAGACAGAGAGAGCAGGAGAGTGAGAGAATGAGAGGGAGAGAGATAGAGATAGAAAGAGAGAGAGTGAGTGAGTGAGAGNAGAGGGAGAAAGAGAGAGAGAGTTAGAAGAATGGGAGGGATGGAGAGAGAGGGAGAAAGAGATAGAGTGAGAGAGAGAGAGAGCGACATAGAGAGGGAGACAGAGAGAGGGAGACAGAGAGAGCAGGAGAGTGAGAGAATGAGAGGGAGAGAGATAGAGATAGAAAGAGAGAGAGTGAGTGAGTGAGAGGGAGAGAAAGGGAGGGATAGAGAGAGAGAGAGATAAAGGGAGAGAAAGAGGGAGAGGTCTGAAATAAAGAGAGAGATACAACCATAGAAAGAGAGATTGAAAGAGAGGGAGAGCACGAAAGAGAGCAAGAGTGAGATAGAGAGAGAAGGAGAGTGAGAGAGAGGGAGATTGTGAGAAAGAGAGTGAGAGAGAGTGTGACAAAGAGAGAGAGAAAGAGTGAGAGAGACACGGAGAGAGTGAATGAAAGAGAGAGAGAGAGAGAGATAGACAGAGAGAGAGAGATAGAGAGAGAGGAGGAGGAGGGGAGAGAGCACCAGAGAGATAGAGATAGAGAGAGGGAGAAAGAGAGAGAGAGTTAGAAGAATGGGAGGGATGGAGAGAGAGGGAGAGAGAGATAGAGAGAGAGCGACATAGAGAGGGAGACAGAAAGAGCAGGAGAGTGAGAGAATGAGAGGGAGAGAGATAGAGATAGAAAGAGAGAGAGTGAGTGAGTGAGAGAGAGAGAAAGGGAGGGATAGACAGAGAGAGAGGGGAAAGAGAGAGATAGAGAGGGAGAGAGGGAGAGAGAAAGAGATAAATAGAGATATAGAGAGGGAGATAGAGAGAGAGTGGGTGAGGGACGAAGGGAGAGAAAGAGAGAAAAGGAGAGAGACAGAGAGAGGGGGAGAGATAGAGAAAGGGTGAGATTCATAAAGGGGGACAGAGAGAGAGTTTGAGAGAGAGAGTGAGAGAGAGAGAGAGAGAGACAAAGAGAGATATAGAGAGGGAGATAAAGAGAGTGGGTGAGGGACGAAGAGAGAGAGAAAGACAGAGAGAGAAAAGGTGAGAGACATATAGGGAAATAAAGAGAGAGAGTGAGAGAGAACGAGAGAGAGAGAGAGAGTCTGTGTGTGTGTAAGTGAGAGAGAGGGAGAGAGGGAGAGAGAGGGAGAGAGAGTGAGACTGTCAGAGAGAGAAAGACAAAGAGAGATCGAGAGAGAGAGACATAGAGGGACAAAGAGAGAGTGAGAGAGAGAGATAGAGAGTGTATGTTAGAGAGAGAGGGAGTGAGAGAGAGGGAGAGAGAGTGAGAGTGTCAGAGAGAGAGACAGAGAGGAGGAGAGTGTGTGTGTAAGCGAGAGAGAGAGAGATATAGAGAGGGAGATAGAGAGAGAGAGACATAGATTGAAAAGGTTAGAGACAGAGAGAGGGGGAGAGAGATACAGAAAGGGTGAGAGACATAGAGGGACAGAGAGAGAGTGTGTGTGTGTGTGTAAGTGAGAGAGAGAGGGGGAGAGAGAGTGAGAGTGTCAGAGAGAGAGATAGAGGGACAAAGAGAGAGACTGAGAAAGGGAAAGGGGAGAGAGTGAGAGTGTCAGAGAGAGAGACAGACAGAGAGATGGAGAGAGAGTTAGAGATTCGGAGAGCGAGAAAGTGAGAGGGATAGAGGGAGAGAGGGAGAGAGGGAGAGAGGGAGAGAGATAGAGGGGGATAGAGAGAGAGTGCGAGAGAGAGCGAGAGGGAGAGAGAGACAAAGAGAGATATAGAGAGGGAGATAGAGAGAAAGAGTGGGTGAGGGACAAAGAGAGAGAGAGAGATAGAGAAAGAAAAGGTGAGAGACACAGAGAGTTGGAGAGAGATACAAAAAGGGTGAGAGACGTATATTGACACAGAGAGAGAGTGTGAGAGAGAACGAGAGAGATTGTATGTGTGTGTGTACGTGAGAGAGAGAGACGGGGAGAGGGAGGGAAAGAGACTGAGGCTGTCAGAGAGAGAAAGACAGAGAGAGATAGAGAGAGAGACATAGGGGGACAAAGAGATAGAGTGAGAGAGAGTGTGTAAGTGAGAAAGAGAGGGAGTGAGAGAGAGAGTGTCAGAGAGAGAGAGAGAGAAAGAGAGGGAGAGTGTGTGTGTAAGTGAGAGAGAGAGAAGGCGAGAGAGGGAGAGAGTGGAAGAGAGAGTGAGAGTGTCAGAGAGAGACATAGACAGAGAGTGGGAGTGGGAGAGACACATAGAGGGACAATGAGAGAGAGGGAGAGCAGGTGAGGGACGAAGAGAGAGAGTGTGTGTGAGGGATGAAGAGAGAGAGACAGAGAGAGAAAAGGTGAGAGACAGAGAGATGGGGAGAAAGATACAGAAAGGGCGAGAGACATAGAGGGACAGAGAGAAAGAGTGAGAGAAACTGAGAGAGAGTGTGCGTGTGTAAGTGAGAGAGAGGAAGAGAGAGGAAGAGAGAGGGAGAGTGAGTGGGAGAGTCAGAGAGAGAGACGGAGAGAGAGAGACAAAGAGGGAAAAAGAGAGAAAGTGAGAGAGAAAGAGTGTTTGTGGAAGTGAGAGAGAGGGAGAGAGAGTGAGAGTGTCAGAGAGAGACAGACAGACAGACAAAGAGAGGGAGAGACAATGAAAGAACATGAGAGAGAGCAAGTGAGAGGGATAGAGGGAGAGAGGGAGAGTAAGAGAGACATAGAGGGAGAGAAAGGGGGAGAGGTGTGAAATAAAGAGAGAGATACAACCATAGAGAGAGAGAGATTGAAAGAGAGATAGAGCAAGAAAGAGAGAGAAAGTGAGATAGAGAGAGAGAAAGAGAGTGAGAGAGAGGGAGATAGTGAGAAAGAGAGTGAGAGAGAGTGTGAGAGAGGTGGAGAAAAAGTGAGAGAGACACAAAGAGAGTAAATGAAAGAAAAAGAGAGAGAGAGAGAGAGAAAGAGACAGGGAGAGAGGGAAAAGTGAGAGGAGGAGGGGAGAGAGCAACAGAGAGATAGAGAGGGAGAAAGAGGGAGAGAGTTAGAAAGAATGGGAGGGATGGAGAGAGAGGGAGAGAGAGATGGAGAGAGAGAGAGCGACATAGAGAGGGAGAAAGAGAGAGAGAGCAAGAGAGTGAGAGAATGAGATAGAAAGAGAGAGAGGGAGTGAGTGAGAGAGAGAGAAAGGGAGGGATAGACAGCGAGAGAAGGGAGAGAGAGATAGAGAGAGTGAGAGAGGGAGACAAAGAGATAGAGAGTGAGAGAGGGAGGGAGATAGAGAGAGAGTGGGTGAGGGACGAAGTGAGAGAGAGATAGAGAGAGAAAAAGTGAGAGACAGAGAGAGGGGGAGAGATGAGGAAAGGGTAAGAGACATAGAGGGGGACAGAGAGAGAGATTGAAAGAGCGAGAGAGAGAGAGAGACAAAGAGAGATATAGAAAGGGAGATATAGAAAGGGAGATAGAGAGAGAGTGTGGGTGAGGGACGAAAAGAGAGAGAATGAGAGGGAAAAGGTGAAAGACAGAGAGAGGGGGAGAGAGATACAGAAAGGGTGAGAGACATAGAGGGACCGAGAGAGAGTGTGTGTAAGTGTGAGAGAGAGAGAGGGAGAGAGAGTGAGAGTGTCAGAGACAGAGAGAGACGGGGAGAGAGAGATAGAGAGAGAGATAGAGAGACAGAGAGAGAGTGAGAGAGAGAGAGCGGGGGGTGGAGAGAGAGTGAGAGTGTCAGAGTGAGAGAGAGACAGATAGAGAGAGGGAGAGAGTTAGAGAACTAGAGAGAGCAAGTGAGAGGGATAGAGGGAGAGAGGGAGAGAGAGAGACAGAGGGTGAGAAAGAGGGAGAGGTTTGAAATAAAGAGAGAGATACAACATTAGAGAGAGATTGAAAGATAGATAGAGCAAGAAAGATAGCGAAAGTGAGATAGAGAGAGAAGGAGAGTGAAACAGAGGGAGATAGTGAGAAAGAGAGTGAGAGGGAGAGGGAGAAAGAGTGAGAGAGAAAAGGTGAGAGACAGAGAGAGGGGGAGAGAGATATAGAAAGGGTGAGAGACATAGAGGGACATAGAGAGTGAGAGATAAACCGAGAGAGAGTGTGTGTGTTTGTAAGTGAGAGAGAGAGAGGAAGAGAGAGGTAGAGTGAGTGAGAGTGTCAGAGAGAGAGAGAGACAGGGGGAGAGAGAGACAAAGTGGGTCAAAGAGAGAAAGTGAGAGAGAGAGAGAGTGTTTATGTAAGTGAGAGAGAGGGAGTGAGAGAGAGAGAGAGTGAGAGTGTCAGAGAGAGAGAGACAGACAGACAGAGAGAGGGAGAGAGTGAGAGAACTGGAGAGAGAGCAAGTGAGAGGGAGAGAGGGAGAGAGGGAGAGAGATACATGGAGGGAGAAAAAGGGGGAGAGTTGTGAATTAAAGAGAAAGATACAACCTAGAGAGAGATTAAAAGAGTGATAGAGCAAGAAAGAGAGCGAAAGTGAGATAGAGAGAGAGAAGGAGAGTAAGAGAGAGGGAGATAGTGAGAGATAGTGAGAGAGAGTGTGAGAGAGAGGGAGACAGAGTGAGAGAGACGCAGAGAGAGTAAATGAAAGAAAAAGAGAGAGAGAGAGAGATAGAGAGACAGAGAGAGAGACAGAGTGAGAGTGAGAGTGAGATGAGGAGGGGAGAGTGCAACAGGGAGATAGAGATAGAGAGAGAGGGCGAAAGAGGGAGAGAGTTAGAAAGAATGGGAGGGATGGAGAGAGAGGGAGAGAGATAGAGAGCGACATAAAGAGGGAGAAAGAGAGAGAGAGAGCATGAGAGTGAGAGAATGAGAGGGAGAGAGATAGAGATAGAAAGAGAGAGAGTGGGAGTGAGTGAGAGAGAGAGAAAGGGAGGGATAGACAAAGAGAGAGAGCAGGGGGAGAGAGAGATAGAGAGTGAGAGAGGGAGAGAGAGAGATAAAGAGAGATATAGAGAGGGAGATAGAAAGAGAGTGGGTGAGGGACGAAGGGAGAGAGAGATAGAGAGAGAAAAGGTGAGTGACAGAGAGAGGGGGAGAGATAGAGAAAGGGTCAGAGTCATAGAGGGGGACAGAGAGAGAGTGTGAGAGAGAGTGAGAGAGAGAGAGACAAATAGAGATATAGAGAGGGAGATAGAGAGAGAGTGGGTGAGGGACGAAGAGAGAGAGAAAGACAGAGAGAGAAAAGGTGAGAGACATAGATAGGGGGAGAGAGATACAGAAAGGGTGAGAGACATATAGGGAAAGAACGAGAGAGAGTGAGAGAGAACGAGAGAGAGAGAGAGAGAGTCTGTGTGTGTAAGTGAGAGAGAGGGAGAGAGAGAGTGAGACTGTGAGAGAGAGAAGGGTGAGAGACATAGAGGGGGACAGAGAGAGAGAGTGAAGAGAGCGAGAGAGAGAGAGAGACAAAGAGAGATATAGAAAGGGAGATAGAGAGTGTGGGTGAAGGACGAAGAGAGAGACATAGAGAGAAAAGGTGAGAGACAGAGAGAGGGGGAGAGAGATACAGAAATTGTGAGAGACATAGAGGGACAGAGAAAGAGAGTGTGTGTGTGTAAGTGAGAGAGAGAGTGAGAGTGTCAGAGTGAGAGAGAGACAGATAGAGAGTGAGAGAGAGAGTTAGAGAACCAGAGAGAGATCAAGTTAGAGGGATAGATGGAGAGAGGGGGAGAGAGATAGAGGGAGAGGTGTGAAATAAAGAGAGAGATAGAGCAAGAAAGAGAGCGAAAGAGAGATAGAGAGAGAGGAGAGTGAAATAGAAGGAGATAGTGAGAAAGAGAGTGAGAGAGAGTGTGAGAGACAGAGAGAGAGAGAGAGAAAGTGAGAGGAGGAGAGGAGAAAGCGACAGAGAGATAGAGATAGAGAGAGGGAGAAAGAGGGAGAGAGTTAGAAAGAATGGGAGGGATGGAGAGAGAGGGAGAGAGAACGACGGAGAGAGGGAGAGAGAGATAGAGAGTGAGTAAGAGGGTCAGAGAATGAGAGGGAGAGAGATAGAGATAGAAAGAGAGAGAGAGGGAGTGAGTGAGAGAGAGAGAAAGGGAGGGATAGAAAGAGAGAGAGGGGAGAAAGATAGAGATAGGGAGAGAGGACGAGAGGGTTTGAGTGAGAGCGAGAGAGAATGAGAGAGGGAGAGAGATAAGGAGAGATATAGAGAGAGATAGAGAGAGTGGGTGAGGGATGAAGAGAGAGAGAGAGTGGGTGAGGGACGAAGAGAGAGAGAGATAGAGGGAGAAAAGACGAGAGACAGAGAGAGGGGGAGAGACATAGAGAAAGGGTGAGAGACATAGAGGGGGATTGAGAGAGTGAGAGAGAGCGAGAGAGGGAGAGAGACAAAGAGATATGTAGAGAGGGAGATAGAGAGAGAGAGTGGGTGAGGGAAGAAGAGAGAGAGAGAGAAAAGGTGAGAGACAGAGAGAGGGGGAGAGAGATACAGAAAGGGTGAGAGACATAGAGGGACAGAGAGAGAGAGTGAGAGAGACCGAGAGAGAGAGAGAGTGTGTGTGTGTGTGTAAGTGAGAGAGATAATAAAAGGGAAAGAGAGGTAGAGCGAGTGACAGTGTTAGAAGAGAGACACAGAGAGAGAGACATAGGGGGACAAAGAGAGTGAGTGAGAGAGAGAGTGACTGAGTGAGAGAGGGAGAGGGAGTGAGAGAGAGGAAGAAAGAGTGAGAGTGTGAGAGAGAGAGAGACAGACAGAGCGAGAGTGTGTGTGAAAGTGTGAGAGAGAGGGAGAGAGAGGGAGAGAGACTGAGAGAGTCAAAGAGAAAGAGAGAGAGAGAGAGAGAGAGAGTGAGAGAGAGAGGGTGAGAGACATAGAGGGACAATGACAGAGAGTGTGAGAGAGAGTGTGTGTGTGTAAGTGAGGGAGAGAGAGGGAGTGAGAGAGAGGGAGAGAGAGTGAAGGTGTCAGAGAGAGAGACAGATAGAGAGGGAGGGAGAGAGAGTTAGAGAACTGGAGAGAGATCAAGTGAGAGGGATAGAGGGAGAGAGGGAGAGAGAGAGAGTTAGAGGGACAGAGAGAGGTAGAGGTGTGAAATAAAGAGAGCGATACAACCATAGGGAGCGAGATTGAAAGAGAGTGAGAGTATCAGAGAGAGAGAGAGACAAAGAGTGAGAGAGAGGGAGAGAGACATAGAGGGACAATGATAGAGAGAGTGAGAGAGAGGGTGTGTGTGTGTGTGTGTAAGTGAGAGAGAGAGAGAGGGAGTGAGAGAGGGAGAGAGAGTGAGAGTGTCAGAGAGAGAGAGAGAGAGATAGAGAGAGAGGGAGAGAATGAGAGTTAGAGAGCCGGAGAGAGAGTAACTGAGAGGGATAGAGGGAGAGAGGGAGATAGATAGAGGGACAGAGAGAGGGACAGGTGTGAAATAAAGAGAGAGATACAACCATAAAGAGAGATATTGAAAGAGAGATAGAGCAAGAAAAGAGAGCGAGAGTGAGATAGAGAGAGGGAGAGAGTGAGAAGGAGAGTGCGAGAGAGTGTGAGAGAGTGAGGGGGAAAGAGTGAGAGAGAGACAAAAAAGAAAGTGAGAGGAGGAGGGGAGAGAGCGAGAGAGATCTATAGAGATAGACAGAGAGGGAGAAAGGGGGAGAGAGTTAGAAAGAATGGGAGGGATGGAGAGAAAGGGAGAAAGAGACAGAGAGAGAGTGAGAGCTAGAGAGAGAGAATGAAAGGGAGAGGGATAGAGATAGAAAGAGAGATAGAGAGAGAGTGAAAGAGAGATAGAGAGAGCGAGAGAGGGCGAGAGGGATGGAGTGAGGGCGAAAGAGAGTGAGAGATGTAGAGATCAACAAAGGGAGAGAGGGAGAGTGAAAGATCGAGAGAGGGAGAGAGAGATAAAGAGAGATAAAGAGAGATATAGTGAGGGAGATAGAGAGAGAGAGTGGGTGAGGAACCAAGCGAGAGAGAGATAGAGAGAGAAAAGGTGAGAGACAGAGAGAGGGGAAGAGAGAAAGAAAGGGTGAGAGACATTGAGGGACAGAGAGAGAGAGTGAGAGAGAGAGTGTGTGTAAGTGAGAGAGAGAGTGTGTGTAAGTGAGAGAGAGAGTGAGTGAGAGAGAGGGAGAGAGTGTCAGAGAAAGAGATAGACAAAGAGAGAGCGAGGGAGAGAGACATAGAGGGACAAACAGAGAGAGTAAGGGAGAGAGAGTGTGTGTGTGTGTTAGTGAGAGAGAGAGGAGAGAGAGTGAGAGTGTCAGAGAGAGAGTGAGAGTGTCAAAGAGAGAGAGACAGACAGAGAGAGACAGACAGAGAGAGAAGGAAAGAGGGAGAGTGAGAGAGAGATAGAGGGAGAGAGAGAGGGAAAGAGAGAGCTGGAGCCAGAGTGAGAGAGAGTGTTGGACAGACAAAGAGAGAGGGAGAGAGAGAGTGAGTGAGAGAGTGGCAAAGAGAGGGAGAGAGAGAGAGGGGGGGAGAGGGAGAGACAGAGAGA
>QANY01000815.1:0-155821 GCA_003255025.1 Datisca glomerata
TCCCTCTCCCACCCACTTCCCTTCCTCTCCCTCTCTCTCCCTCTCTCCCTCTCTCCCTCTCTCTCTCCCTCTCTCTCGTTCTCTCTCACTCGTTCTCTCTATCTCTTAGTCTATCTCATTGCCTCTCGCTTTCTCTCTCCCTCTCTCTACTTTCTCTTCCCTCTCTCTCCCTACCTATCTCTCTGTCTCCTTCTCCTCGTTCTCTTTCTCATTTTGCCTCCCTCATTCTCTCTCATCTATCTCTCCCTCTCTCTGTCTCTCATCTCTCTCTAATTCTCTCCCGCTCCCTCTCTCTCCGTCTCTCTCACCATCTCTCTCATATTCTATCTCTTGTTATGTCTCTCTCTCCCTCTCTCTCTCTCTCTCCCTCTCTATCTCTCTCTCTCCCCTTTCCCTCTCTCTCACACTCTCTCTCTCTCACTATATCTTCCTTCTCTCTCGTCTCCCTCTTCCTCTCTCCCTCTCTCTCCCTCCCCCTCCCAATCTCTCTTTATCTCACTCTCTCCCTCATTCTCTCTCGCTCCCTCTCTCCCTCTCTCTCTTATTCTATCTCTTCTCTCTCTTCTATCCACTCTCTCTCTCACTCACTCACTCTCTATCTTCTTCTTCTCTCTCACTCTCTCACTCTCTCGTTCTCCGTCGGTCTCCTATTCTCTCTCGCTTTATCTTTCTCCCCCCTCTCTCTCTCCCTGTCTCTCTCTCTCCTCTCTCTTTCTCTCTATCACTCTCCCTCTCTCCCTCTCTCACCAACTCTTTCGGTCTCTCTCTCCCACTCCCTTCCCTTTCTCTCTGTCTCTCTCTCCATATCTCCCTCTCTGTCGCTCTCTCTCTCTCTCTCACTCGCTCTCTCTCACTCTCTCCCTCCATTTCTCTCTCGTTTGATCTCTCTCCCTTTCTCTCCTCTCTCTCTCTCGCACTTTCCCTCACTCTTTCTCTCTCTCTTTCTCTCCCACACAAACTCCTTTTCTACTTCTCCAATATTCTCTCCCACTCTTACTCTCCCTTTCTCTCTTCTCTCTCTCTCTCTATCTTTCTCTCACTTTCTCTCCCTCTCGCACTCTCGCTCTTTCTCTCCCCCTCTCCCCCTCTCTTTCCCTTTCTCTCTCTCTCTCTCCCTCTCACTCTATCTCCCACATTCTCTCTCATCTATCTATCTTTTTATCCCTCTCTCTCTCTTCGCTCTCTCTCTCTCTCTCTCTTTCTCTTTCTCTCTCTCATGTCTGTCTCTCTCCCTCTCTCTTATTCTCTCTTGTTCTCTCTCTCTCATTCTCCATCTCTCTCTCTTCCCCCCTCTCTATCTCTTCACTCTCCCCCCTCTCTCTCCCTCTCTCCTTCTCTGTCTCATTCTCTCTCGCATATTCTCTCTCTCTCTTTCTCTCCCATTGTCTCTCGCTTTCTCTCTCCCTCTCTCTCTCTCTGCCTACCTGTCTCTCTATGTCTATCTCTCCCTCCTTCTCTCTCACTCTATCTCCATCATTCTCTCTCATCTCTCTTTGTCTCCCTCTCTCTATCTCTCTCTTACACTCTCGCTCTCCTTCCCCCATTCTCCCTTGCTCTCTCTCTCTCCCTCTCTCTCTCTTGTCACTCTCTCCCCCTCTCTCCCTCTTTACTCTCTCTCTCTTGCTCTCCCTCCCTCATTCTTGCTCGCTCTCTCCCTCTCCCCTTATCTCTCTCTTACTCGCACTCACTCACACTTTCTCTCTCTCACTCTCTCTCCCTCTCTCTCCCGTTGTCTCTCTCCCTCTGTCTCTCCATTTGTCTCTCTCTCTCTCAATCTCTCTCTCTATCTCTCTCCCACACTATCTCACTCTCGCTCTTTACTCTCTATCTCTCATTTTCTATCTCACTTTCTCTTTCACAGTCTCTCTCCCACACTATCTCACACTCTCTCACTCTCTCTCTTCTCTCTCTATCTCTCATTTTCTATCTCACTTTCTCTTTCACAGTCTCTCTTTCTCACACACACTCTCTCTCTCTTTACCTCCCGTTCTCTCTCTCACTCCCTCTCTCTCTAACTCTCTCTCCCACTCTCACTCCTCTCTATCTCTCATGTTCTCTATCCCTCTCTCTCCCTCCCTCCCTCTCTCCCTTTCTCTCTCCCTCTCTCGCGCTCTCTCTGTCTCTCTCCCTCCCTCTCTCACTCTCTCAATCTCTCCCCCCTCTCTCCCTCCCTCGCTCTCCCTTTCTCTCTTTCTCTCTCTCATTGTCTCTCGTTCCCTCTCTCTATCTCCTCACTCTTTCTCCCTATCTCTCCCCATCACTATCTCTCCTTCTCTCTCCCCCACTCTCACCCCTCTCTCACGCTTGTTCTGTCTCTCTCCGTCTCTCTCTTTCTCTCTCGTTGTCACTCTCTCTCACTCTCTCGCTCTCTCTCTCTCTCTCCCACTCTCACCCCTATCTCATGCTTGTTCTTTCTCTCACTCTATCTCTCTCTGTCTCTCTCTTTCTCACTCATTGTCACTCTCTCTCACTCTCTCGCTCTCTCTCCCTCACTATCTCTCGTTCTTTCTCTCTCTCCTCTCTATCACTCTTTCTCTCAGTCTCTCTCACCCTCTCTCTATCTCTATCTCTACCTCTCTGTCTCTACCTCTCTCTCTTCTCTCTCTAACTCCCTCCCACCTCTCTAACTCTCTTTCTCCCACTCTCACTCCTCTCTCTCTCTCCTTCTCTCTCCCTATCTTGCTCTCTCTCCCCTATCTATCTCCCTCTCTCACTCTCATTATCTCTCCCACCCCTTCTCTCTCTCTCTCTCTCTCTCTCTCTCTCTCTCTCTGTCTCGTTCTCGCTTTCTCTCTTATTCTATCTCATTCCCTTTCCCTATCTCCTCTCTCTCCCCCTTTCTCTCTCCCTCTCTCCCCCTTTGTCACTCTCCCTCATTCTCTATCGCTCTTTCTCTCTCTCCCTCTCTCTCTTGTTCTCTCTATCTCTCTCACTCTCGTACACTCTCTCTCCCCCTTCTCTCCCCTCATTCTCTCTTGCTCTCTCTCTCTCTCTTTCTATCTCTATCTCTCTCTCTCTCTCACTCACTTTCCGTCTTTCTCCCCCCCTCTCTCTCTCCATCCCTCTCCCTCTCTTTCTATCTCTCCCTCCCCTCTCTCACTCACTCCCCTCTCTCTCTAACTCTCCTTCTCTCTTTCTCTCTCTAACTCTATCACTCCCACTCTCACTGCTCTCTATCTCTCCCTCTCTCCCTTTCTCCCTCCCTCACTCTCCCTCTCTCCCTTTCTCCCTCCCTCACTCTCCCTCTCTCTATCTCACCCTCCCGCTCTCCCCTCTCTCTCTATCTCTCTCTTTCTCTATCACTTTCTCTCTCTCCCTTTGTCACTCTCCCTCATTCTTTATCGCTTTCTCTCTCTCTCTCTGTCTCTCTTTTGTTCTCTCTCTCTCTACCTCTCTCTCTTGCTCTCTCTAACTTTCTCCCTCTCTCTAACTCTCTCCCTCCCCCACTATCACTCCTCTCTCTCTATCTCTCCATCTCTCTCCCGCTCTCTCCCCCATCTCTCCCTCTCTCTCTCTCCCTTTTTCCATCTCTCCTCCTATCTCTCTCCCATTCTCACTCTCTTTATCTCTCCCACCCCTTCTCTCTCTCTCTCTCGCTCTATCTCTTATTCTCTCTCGTTTCCTTTCCCTATCTCCTCTCTCTCCCTCTCCATCTCTATATCTCTCTCTCTCTCTCTCTCTCTCTCTCTCTCTCATTCTCTCTCTCTCTCTTTCTCTTGCTCTCCCTCTCTCCCTTTGTCACTATCCCTCATTCTTTATCGCTTCTTCTCTCTCTCTGTCACTCTCTATCTCTATCACTCTCGCACTCTCTCCCTCTCTCCCTCTCTCTTACTCTATCGCTCTATGTGTGTCTCTCATTCTCTCTCTCTCCCTTTCCTCTCTCTCTCTTTCCCTATCTCTCTAACTCTCCATCTATCTCTATATATATCTCTCTCTTTCTCTAACTTTCCCTCTCCCACTCCCTTTCCTCTCTCTTTATCTCCTCTTCACTCTCTCCCTCTCTCTCTCTTTCCCACTCTCTCTCCTTTTCTCACACTCTCTCCCCCTACTCTCTCTCTCTCTATCTCACTCTCTCTGTCTCTCTCTCTCTCTCTTTCTTTCTCAATTTCTCTCAATCTCTCAATCTCTCTCCCTCATTCCCTCTCGCTCTCTTTCTCCCTCTCTCTCTTTATATATATATATATATCTTTCTCACTCACTATCCTTCTCTCTCCCTCTCTCCCTCCCTCTCTCTTTCTCTCTCTCTCTCTCTTCCTCCCTCTCCCACTCTTTCTATCTCTCCCTCCCATTCTCTCTTTCTCTCCCTCTCTCTCTTTCTCTTCCACTCTCTCTCCATTCCCCCTCTCTCTCTCCCTCCCTCTCCCGCTCTTTGTATCTCTCCCTCTCCCTCCCCCCTCTCTCTCTCGTTCTCTCTCATTCTCTCTCCTTCCCTCTCTGTCCTTCCCTCCCTCTCCCTCTCCATCTAAATCTCCCTCTCTCTCTCTTTCACTCTCCCGCCCTCTCTCCCTCATTATCTCTCACTCTCCCTTTCTCTACCTCTCACTCCCCCTCTCTCTACATCGCTCTCTCCCTCTCGCTCTCTCTTTCTATAAATATCCATTTCTCTCACTCTTTCCCTCCCTCTCTCCCTCACTCCTATTTCTCTCTCTAACTCTCCCTCTCTCTCACTCCTCTCTCTCTCTCTCTCTCGCTCTCTCTTTCTATAAATATCCCTTTCTCTCACTCTTTCCCTCCCTCTCTCTCTTCCTCCCAGTCTCTCCTTCTCTCTCTCACACACTCTCTCTCTTACTCACTCTATCTCCCTCATTCTCTCTCATCTCTTTCTCATTCCCTCTCTGTCTATTCCCTCTCTCACTCTCCCTCTCTCTTTCCCTTTCTCTCTCCCCCTCTATCTATCTCCATGTCTCTTGTTCTTTTTTTTTCTCTCTCTCTCTCTCTTTGTCTCTCTCTCTCCTTCCCCCATTCTCTCACGCTCTCTCTCCCTCTCTCTCCCTCTCTCTTGTCTCTGTCTCTCACTCTCCCTCCCTCATTCTCGCTTGCTCTCTCTCCCCGTATCTCTCTCTTTCTATTTCACACTTTTTCCCTCTCCCTCTGTCTCTCTCTCTTTTCTCCCTCTACCTCTCTCTCTCTCAATCTCACTCACTCATTCTCTCGCTCTTTGTCTTTCTCACTCTCAATCTCTCTCTCTCTATCTCTCTCTTCCACACTATCTCACTCTCTCTCTCCCACTCTCTTCTCTCTCTCTCTCACTTTATCTCCCTCAGTCTATCTCTCTCACTCTCTCTACCTTTCTCTCTCCCTCTCCCTCTCTCTAACTCTCCTTCCCTCTTTCTCTCTCTCTAACTCTCTCTCTCTCCCACTCTCACCCCTCTCTATCTCTCATTCTCTCTATCCCACTCTGCCCATCCCTCTCGCTCTCTCTCCCTATCTCGCTCGCTCTCTCTCTCTCTCCTTCCCTCTCTCTCCCTCCCTCCCTCACTCACTCTCTTTATCTCTCCCTCCCCTCTCCCTCACTCTCCTTCTCTCTATTTTTCTTCCTCTCTCTTTCTTTTTCTATCTCTCTTTGTCTCTCTCTATCTCTCTCTCACTATCTCGCTCTCCCTCCCTCATTTTCTCTCTTCTCTCTCTCTCTTTCTCTATCTATCTCTATATATCTTTCCCTCTTGCTCGCTCTCCCTCTCCCCTATCTCTCTCTCCCTCTCTTTCGCACTCGCATTCTCTCCCTTATTCTCTTCCTCTCTCTCTCTCTCTGTGTGTTTCTTTCTCGCTCTCTCTACCTCTACCACTCACTCTCTTTCACTCTCTCTCTAGCTATCCCTTTCTATCTCTCTCTCTCTCTCTCTTCTCTCTCTCTATTTCTCTTAGTCTCACTCTATTGCTCTCTCGCCCTCTACCTCTCGCTCCCTCTCCCTCTACCTCCTACTCTCTATCTCTCTCCCTCTCGCTCGCTCTCTCTCTCTCCTCTATCTCTCTCTCCCTCTCGCTCGCTCTCTCTCCTCTCTCTCTCTCTCTTTTGTACACGCTCTGTCTCCCTCATTCTTTCTCTGTCTCTATCTTGCTCTCTTTCTCTCTACCTCTACCTCTCACTCTCTTTCTCACTCCCCCTCTCGCTCTCTCTCTAACTTTTCCACTCTTTCTCTTCTCTCCCCCTCTCTCTCCTTCTCTCTCTCTCTCTCTCTCTCTCTCTCTCTCTCTCTTTCTTTAAAACTCTATTTCTCCCACACACACATATAATCCCTCCCTCTCTCTCTCTATCACACACACTCTTGCATTCTCTCCCTTATCCTCTGCCGCTACTCTCTCTCTCTCTCACCCCCTCTCTCAAACTCTCTCTCCCACTCTCACTCATCTCTCTCTAACTCTCCCCTTCTCTCTCCCCTCTCACTCCTCTCGCTCTCTTTCTCTCTAACTCCCTCTCTCCCTCCCCCTCTCTCCCTCTCACTCTTTCTCTCGCTCTCTCCCCCATTCTTTATGATTCCTTATCTCTATCTCCTCTCTCTCCCTCTCTCTAGTTTTATCTCTCCCTCTCCATCTTTATCTCTCCCTCTCCATCTTTATCTGTCCCACTTTCTTTCATGTTCTTTCTTTCTCTCTCTCTCCCTCTTTCTCTCTCGTACTTTATCTCTCTCTCTTACTCTCTCGTTCTCTGTGCGTCTCTCACTCTCTCTCTCTCTCTCCCTCTCTCTTTCACCCTCTCTCTCCCTCTCTCTTTCACCCTTTCTCTCCCTCTCTCTTTCACCCTCTCTCTCCCTCTCTCTCCCTCTCATTCTCTTTCTTTTTCTCCCTCTCTCTTTCTTTCTCTCTCTCTTTATCTCTCTCGCTCTCCCTCCCTCATTCTCGCTCACTCTCTCTCTCCTTCTCTCTATCCTCTCTCTTTCTCTATCTATCTCTCTCTCCCACTTGGTCGCTCTCTCTCTCCTCAATCTATCTCTCTCTTCCGCACTCACACTCTCTCCCTCATTCTCTCCCCCCCTCTCTCTACCTCTACCACTCACACACTCTCTCTCTAACTATCCCTCTCTCTATCTTTTCTTTCTGTCTCTATTTCTCTCAGTCTCTCTCTCTCTCTCGCGCTCTCTCCCTCTACCTCTCGCTCTCTATCTCTCTCTCCCTCCCATTCTCTCTCCCTCTATCTCTCTCTTTCGCACTAGCTCTCTCTCCCTCATTCCGTCTCCCTCTCTATCTCTTCTCTCTCTATCTACCTCTACCTCTCACTCTCTTTCTCTTTCTCACACACACACACTCTCTCTAACTCTCTCTCTCTTCTCTCCCCCTCTCTCTTCTTCTCTCTCTCTCACTCGAGAGGGAGAGATAGAGAGAATGAGAGAGAGGCAAAGAGAGCGAGAGAGAGAGAGTGTGTGTGTGAGAGGGAGAGGGACAGAGGGAGAGAGAGCGGGGCAAAGAGACAAAGAAAAAGAGAGAGAGTAAGTGAGTAAGTGAGAGAGAATGAAAGAGAGTGAGTGAGACTGAGAGAGAAAGGGAGATAGAGAGAGAAAGAGACAGAGAGAAGGACAGAGAGAGAAAGGGAGAGAGAGCGGGAGAGAGAGGGAGAGAGAGAGCGTGATGACAGAGAGAGAGAGAGGGAGAGAGAGTGAGAGAGAAGGGGTGAGAGAGATCAAGTTATATTGAGAGAGTGAGGGCGAGAGGGAGAGTGAGTGAGTGAGAAAGAGAGAGATAGAGAGACAGAGAGACGGAGAGAGGGAGAGACAAAGAAAGAGAGAGAGCGGGGGGATAGAGAGAGATTGAGAGAGAGAATGAGTGAGTGAGAGTGGGAAGGAGAATGTGAATGAGAGAGATAGAGAGAGAGATAGAGAGAGTATACGAGTTAGTGAGAGAGAGAAAGAGAGAGAGAGAGAGGAACGGAGAGAGGAAGAGAGAGACAATGGGAGAGAGTGAGAGAGGGAGAGAGTGTGTGAGGGAGAGAGAGAGGGCGAGAGAGAACAAGAAAGAGAGAGCGAGAGAGAGAGAGAGAGAGAGCAAGTTGACAGAGAGAGTGTGTGGGAGCAGGTAAGTGAATAAGAACGAGAAAGATAGATACAGAGAGAGAGATAGGGAGAGAAAGAGAGAGAAACGGGAGAGAGAAAGAGGGAGAGAGAGAATGAGATGGAGAGAGAGAGCGAGAGAGAGAAACAGATAGAGAGCGGAGGGAGAGAGCAAGGGAGAGGGAGAGGAAGAGCGAGGGAGAGAGAGAGAAAGAGGGAGAGAGTGAACAAGATAGAGTGAGAGGGTGAGGAAGAGAGCGAGAGAGAGAGAGGGAGAGAAAGAGAAAGAGAGAGAGAGCAAGTAATGTCGTGTGGGTGAGGGCAAGAGGGAAAGTGAGTGATAGAGGGGGGGGAGAGAGAGTAAGATGCGAGTGTGATAGAGAGAAAGAGAGTGGGTGAGTAAGAAAGATAGAGAAATAGAGAGAGATGGGGGAGGGAGAGAGAGGGGGGAGAGAGAGTGGGAGAGAGGGAGAGAAGGAGAGACAAAGAGAATGAGAGAGAGGCAAAGAGGGCGAGTGAGAGAGAGTGAGAGAGAGGAAGAGAGGGAGAGAGAGACCAGGGAGAGTGAGAGAGAGAGAAAGAGAGAGAGGGAGAGAGAGTGTGTGAGGGGGAGACAGAGGCAGAGAGAAGGGGAGAGAGTGAGAGAGAGAGAGAGCAAGTTATATCGAGAGAATGAGGGTGAAATGGAGAGTGAGTGAGTGAGAAAGAAAGAGGGAGAGACATGATGAGGGAGAGAGAGAGGGGCAGGAAGAGGGAAAGATAGGCGAAGATAGAGAGGGAGAGATAACAAGAAAGAGAGATAGATAGAGAGCGTGAGATAACGATAGGGAGAGAGAGTGTGTGAGATAACGAGAGGGAGTCGAGAATGAGAGAGATACAAAGAGAGACAGAGTGAGAGAGATAGAGAGATACAATGAGACCGAGAGAGGGAGCGACGAAGAAAGCGAGAGAGGGGGAATGAGAGAGAATGAAAGTGAGCAAGCGAGAGAGAGAGAGACAGAGAGAGAGAGATGGGGGGAGAGATAGGGAGAACGAGAGAGGGAGGGAGGGAGAGAGAGCGAGAGAGAGAGTGAGAGAGAGAGTGAGAGAGAGATTGAGAGAGAGGGAGAGTGAGAGGGAGGGAAAGAGTTAGACAAAGGTAGAGAGATGGAGAGAGAGAGAGGGAGAGTGAGTGAGTGAGTGATAGTGAGAGAAAGAGAGAGAGAGATAGAGAGAGAGGAGGAGAGAGAGTGAGATAAAGGGAGAGAGAGGGGGGAGAGAGTGTGTGTGGGAGAGAGAGAGGGAGATACAGAGAGAGAGAGACAGAGGGAGATGGGAAGAGAGATTTGGGGGAGAGAGTGTGTGAGAGGGAGTGGGAGAGGGAAGGAGAATGAGAACGAGAGAAGGAGAGAGAGTAAGATTACAAAGAGATAGAGAGTGTGTGGGAGCGGGAAGGAGAATGAGAACGAGAGAGATAAATAGATAGAGAGAAAGAGAGATAGAGAGAAAGAGAGTGGGAGAGTGAGAAAGAGAGAGAGAAAAAGAGAGAGAGAGGGAGAGAGAGAGTGAGAGAGAAGGAGAGAGAGGGAGAGGTAGAGAGAATGAGAGAGAGGCAAAGAGAGCGAGAGAGAGAGTGTGAGAGGGAGAGGGACAGAGGGAGAGAGAGACCGGGGGAAAGAGACAAAGAAAAATAGAAAGAGTAAGTGAGTAAGTGAGAGAGAGAAAGAAAGAAAGGGAGTGAGAATGAGAGAGAAAGGGAGATAGAGAGAGAAATAGACAGAGAGAAGAATAGAGAGAAAGGGAGAGAGAGAGCGGGAGAGAGAGGGAGAGAGAGAGCATGATGACAGAGAGAGAGAGAGGGAGAGAGAGTGAGAGAGAAGGGGTGAGAGAAAGCAAGTTATATCGAGAGAGTGAGGGCGAGAGGGAGAGTGAATGAGTGAAAGAGAGTGAGGGCGAGAGGGAGAGTGAATGAGTGAAAGAGAGTGAGAGATAGAGAGACATAGAGATGGAGAGAGGGAGAGACAAAGAAAGAGAGAGAAAGAGAGAGCGGGGGGATAGAGAGAGGTTGAGAGAGAGAATGAGTGAGAGAGTGGGAAGGAGAATGGGAATGAGAGAGATAGATAGAGAGAGAGAGAGATAGAGAGAGTATACGAGTTAGTGAGAGAGAGATAGAGAGAGTATACGAGTTAGTGAGAGAGAGAAAGAGAGAGAGAGGAACAGTGAGAGGAAGAGAGAGGGAGAGAGAAAGAGAGAGACAAAGGGAGAGAGTGAGAGAGGGGGAGAGAGTGTGAGGGAGAGAGAGAGGGCGAGAGAGAACAAGAAAGAGAGAACGAGAGAGAGAGAGAGAGCGAGAGAGCAAGTTGACAGAGAGAGTGTGTGGGAGCAGGTGGGTGATAAGAACGAGAGAGATAGATACAGAGAGAGATAGGGAGAGAAAGAGAGAGAAAGGGAGATAGAAAGAGGGAGAGAGAGAATGAGAGGGAGAGAGAAAGAGAGCGAGAGAGAGAAACAGAGAGAGAGCAGAGGGATAGAGCGAGGGAAAGGGAGAGGAAGAGCGAGGGAGAGAGAGAGAAAGAGGGAGACAGTGAGCAAGATAGAGTGAGAGAGTGAGGGAGAGAGCGAGAAAGAGTTTTCTTGGTTTTGAAGATCAATTTCTTTGAGGTCTCCAGCAACCCCATGCAAAATGCCTTTATGCACTCGTTCATACGTCGGTAGCCTTTGGAGAGCTGCCCATACTTACCTCCTGTAGTTTGTTTAAAAGACATAAATACTCATTCTAATTTGAAAAATGTCACAAACCTCCCTTAACGTTTTCTTTGATGATTAAACTCTGCCAGTGGTGGGGAGTCTAATGTATGCTCAAGTTTGTACACGTCCTGATATTGGGTATGTGACTGGGATGTTGGGAAGATACTTAAGCAATCCAGGCATAGACCATTGGAGAAGAGAGAGTGAGAGATAGAGAGAGAAAGAGGGAGAGAGTGAGCAAGATAGAGTTAGAGAGTTAGAAAGATAGAGAGAGATAGGGAGAGGGAGGGAAAGAAAGAGAGAGAAAGAGAAAGAGAGAGAGCAAGTAATGTCATATGGGTGAGGGCAAGAGGGAAAGTGGGTGAAAGAGAGGGGAGAGAGAGTAAGATGAGAGTGAGATAGAGAGAAAGAGAGTGGGTGAGTAAGAAAGATAGAGAAATAGATAGAGATGGGGGGAGGGAGGGAGAGAGGGAGAAAAAGGGAGAGACAGAGAGAAGGAGAGAGAGGCAAAGAGGGCCAGTGTGAGAGAGAAAGGAAGAGAGGGAGAGAGATGAGGGAGAGTGAGTGAGAGAGAGAGAGTGACAGAGAAAGAGGGACAGAGAGAGAAAGAGAGAGAGGTAGAGAGTGTGTGTGAGGGGGAGAGAGAGGCAGAGAGAGGGGGAGAGAGTGAGTGAGAGAGAGAGAGAGAGCAAGTTATATCGAGAGAATGAGGGCGAAATGGAGAGTGAGTGGGTGAGAAAGAGAGACGGAGAGACAAGGAGAGACAAGATGAGGGAGAGAGAGAGAGGCAGGAAGAGGGAAAGATAGGCAAAGATAGAGAGAGAGGGAGAGAGAACAAGAAAGAAAGAGAGATGGAGATAGTGAGCATGAGATAACGAGAGGGGGAGAGAGTGTGTGAGATAACAAGAGGGAGTTGAGAACGAGAGAGATACAAAGAGAGACAGAGAGAGATAGAGAGATACAGTGAGACCGAGAGAGGGAGCGACAAAGAAAGTGAGAGAGAGGGAATGAGAGAGAACGAGAGTGAACGAGAGAGAGAGAGAGAGACGGGGAGAGGGAGAGATAGGGAGAGCGAGAGAGGGAGGGAGGGAGGGAGAGAGAGCGAGAGAGAGAGTGAGAGAGATTGAGAGAGATTGAGAGAGGGAGAGTGAGAGGGAGGGAAATAGTGAGACAAAGGCAGATAGGGGGAGAGAGGGAGTGAGGGAGAAAGAGAGAGGGGGGAGATAGATAGAGGTAGAGTGGCAGAGAGATGGAGAGAGAGAGGGAGAGTGAGTGAGTGTGTGATAGTGAGAAGAGAGAGAAAGAAGGAGAGAGAGTGAGACAAAGGGAGAGAGAGGGGGAGAGAGAGTTTGTGTGGGAGATAGAGAGAGGGAGATAGAGATAGGGAGACAAAGAGAGAGAGAGAGAGAGACAGAGGGAGATGGGGAGAGAGATTTGGGGGAGAGAGTGTGTGAGGGAGTGGGAGAGAGACAGAGATAGAGGAGGCAGTGAGAGACATGAAGAGGGGAGAGAAAAGGAGAGACACGTAGAGGGGGAGAAAGAGGCAGGAAGAGGGAGATAAAGGCAAAGAGAGAGGGAGAGAGAAAGAGAGAGAGGGAGAGAGAGAGTGCAAGATAGATCGAGAGAGAGTGTGTGTGTGTGTGAGCGAGAGGGAGTATGAGAATGAGAGAGATAGATAGAGAGTGAGTGGGTGAGTGTGAGAGAGTGAGAGTGAGAGAGAGGGAGGCTGAGCGTGAGCAAGAGAGTGTGAGAGAGTGAGAGAGTGAGTAAGAGGGAGAGAGGGAGAGTGTGAGCAGGATAGGGTGAGAGAGTGAGAGAGATAGCGATAAAGACGGAGAAAGCGAGCAAGAGAAAGTGAGAGAGGATGTGAGCGGGAAAGTGAAAGAGAGTGAGAGAGTGAGAGAGCAAGTTATATCGAGGGAGGGCGAGAGGGAGAATGAGTGAGTGAGATAGAGAGAGATGAAGAGAGGGAGAGACAAAGAAAGAGAGCGAGAGGGAGAGAGAGAGAGAGAGAGCAAGCTGACAGAGAGATAGACAGTGTGTGGGAGCGAGAAGGAGAATGAGAACGAGAGAGATAGATAGATGGAGAGAAAGAGAATGGGTGAGTCAGTGAGAGAGAAAGAGAGAGAGAAAGGGAAAGAGAGAGAGAGGAAGAGATATAGAGTGTTACAGGGAGAGAGAGTGAGAGAGGGGGGGAGAAAGAAACAAGTTATATCATGAGAGTGAGGGTGAGAGGGAGAGTGAGTGAGAGATAGAGAGAGGGAATGAGAGATAGAGAGACAGGGAGAGGGAGAGACAAAGAAAGTGAGAGAGATGAGAGAGAGAGAGAGGGAATGAGAGAGAGCGAGAGCAAGAAAGAGAGGGGGAGGGAGCGAAAGATAAGGAGGGAGAGAGAGATAGAGAGCGAGAGAGTGGGGAAGAGAAATGGAAAGAGAGGGAGAGAGAGGGATAGAGAGAAGGAGAGATAGAGAGAGAGAGGGAGAGAGAGCAATGAGAGAGAAGGAGAGGGGGGAGAGATAATGAGAGATGCACAGAGAGCGAGAGAGTAAGAGAGAGAGAGAGATAAAGTGTGAGAGAGAATGAGGGAGAGAGAGAGAGAGAAAGAACAAGAGAGAGGGATAGATATAGATGAAGAGGGGGAGAGAGATGAGATAGAGAGGGAATGATAGAGAATGAAAGAGAGAGCGAGAGAGGGAGGGAGAGATAGAGGGAGTGAGAGGGGAAGGGAGGGGGAGAGAGAAAGAGAGTGAGATTGGGAGGAAGAGGGAGAGAGAGATTGAGAGAGCGGAAGAGGGAAAAGGAGAGATAGAGAGATGAGTGAGAGGGGAGAGAGAGTTAGAGAGAGAGAAAGAGAGAGGGAGAGTTAGAGAGAGATGAGTGAGTGTGGGAGAGAGAGCTAGAGAGAGGAGAGGGGGTAAGAGAGAGAAGGGAGAAAGAAAGAGAGAGTGTGAGCGGGAGAGAATAAGGGATAGTGTGCAAGAGTGTGTTATAGAGAAAGAGAGAGTGTGTGTGTATGTGTGTGTCAGAGAAATAGAGATTTAAAGAAAGATTCTCTCTCCTTCTCTCTCCCTCTCTCTCTCTCTCCCTCCGTCTCTCTCTTTCTAACTCCCCCACTCTCTTTCTCTCTATCTCTCTATCTATCTATCTCTCTCGTTCTCATTCTACTTCTCGCTCCCACACACTCTCTATCTCTTTGTCATCTTACTCTCTTTCCTTCTCTTCGTCTCTCTCTCTCTCACTCACTCACTTTCCCTCTTGCCCTCACCCACACGATATAACTTGCTCTCTCCCTCTCCCTCCATGTCTCTCTTTCTCTCTCTTTCTCGCTCTCCTTCTACCTCTCTATCTCTCTCTCGTTCTCTCTCGTTCACTCTCTCTCGCTTTCTTTGTTGCTCCCTTTCTCTGTCTCACTCTCTCTCTATCTCTCTCTGTCTGTCTTTGCATCTCTCTCGTTCTTTACTCCCTCTTATTATCTCACACACTCTCTCTCCCTCCCTCTCTCCCTCTCTCTCGCTCTATCTTTTCCTATCTCTCCCTCTTCCTGCCTCTCTTTGTCTCTCCCTCTCTCTCCCTCTCTCTTTCTCACTCACTCACTCTCCATTTCGCCCTCACTCTCTCCATGTAACTTGCTCTCTCTCTCTCTCGCTCTCTCCCCCACTCTCTCACTCTATGTTGCTCACTCTCTCCCTCTTTCTCTCTCTATCTTGCTCACTCTCTCACTCTCTCTTGCTCACACTTTCCCTCCCCCCTCTCTCTCGGTATGTTTTGCCCTCTCTCTCTTTCTTTCTTGCTCCCTCTCTATCTCTCCCTCTTCTAGTCTCTCCCTCTCTCTCTCTCTCACTCACTCTCCCTCTCTCCCTCTCCCTCTCTCCCTTTCTCCCTCTCTATCTCTCTCTCCCTCACACTCTTTCTCTCCCTCTCTCTCCCACTCTCTCTCCCTTTTTCTCTCACTCTCTGTCCTTTCTCTGTCTCACTCACTCACCCTCTCTCTTTTTGTTTTTCACTTCCCCCTGGTCTCTCTCTCACTCTCTCACTTTCTCGCTCTCTCTACCCCTCTCCCCCTCTCTTTGTCTCTCCCTCTCTCTTTCTTCTTCTCTCGCACTCTCTCTCCTTGTCTTTCTCTCTCTCATTATCTCTTTCTGTCTGTATGTCTCTCTCTCTCTCTCTTTTTCTATCACTCCTTCTCTCGCTTTCTAACTTTGTCTCTCTCTCGCTTTCTATCTCTCTCTCTCTCTCGTTACATTTCGTTATCTCTCTCTCCCACTCTCTCCCTCTGTCTCTATCTCTATCTCTCTGTCTCTCTCTCCATCTTACTCTCTCTTTTGATTTCATCTCCCCCTCTCTCGCTCTCGCTCTCTTTATCGCTCTTCCTCTCCCCCTCTCTCGCTCTCTCTATGTTTCTCTCTCTCTTTCTCGCTCTGCTTCTACCTGTCTCTCTGTCATTCTCTCATTCTCTCTCTCTCGCTCGCTCTCTCTCGCTCCCTTTCTCTCTCCCTCTCACTCTCTCTCCCTTTCTCTCTCTAGATCTCTCTCTATCTATCTTTATCATTCTCATTCACCAACCCAATCCCACACTCTCTCCCTGTCAACTTGCTCTCTCTCTCCCTCTCTCGCTCTCTCTTTCTTGTTCTCTCTCGCCCCCCCTCTCTCTCCTTCACACTCTCTCTCCCTCTCTCACTCTCTCCCTCTCTTTCTCTCTCCCTCCATCCCCCTCTCTCTTCCTCTCTTTGTTCCTCCCTCTCTATATTTCTCTCTCTCACTAACACATATACTTTCTCTCTATCTCTCTATCTCTCTATCTACCTATCTATCACTGTCATTCTCATTCTCACTCACTCATTCTCTCTCTCTCACTCTCTCAACCACTCTCTCTCTCCCTCTATATCTTTCTCTCTCTATCTCCCCCGCTCTCTCTCTCTTTCTTTGTCTCCCCCTCTATCTGTCTCTATGTCTCTCTATCCCACACACTCTCTCTCACTCTCCCTCTCGCCTTCACTCTCTCGATATAACTTGCTCTCTCTCGCCCCCTTTCTCACTCTCTCTCCCCCTCTCTCTGTCATCATGCTCTCTCTCTCTCCCTCTCTCTCCCGCTCTCTCTCCCTCTCTCACCCTCTCTCGCTTTCTCTCTCTGTCCTTCTCTCTCTTTTTCCCTCTCTATCTCCCTTTCTCTCTCTATGTATCTATCTCTCTCGTTCTCAGTCACTCTCTATATTTCTCTCTCTCACTTACTCACTTACTCTCTCTATGTTTCTTTGTCTCTTTCCCCCGGTCTCTCTCTCCCTCTGTCCCTCTCCCTCACACTCTCGCTCTCTTAGCCTCTCTTTCATTCTCTCTATCTCTCCCACTCTCTCTCATTTTCTCTCACTCTCCCCCCTCTCTCTTTTTCTCTTCCTCCGTCTCTCTCTCTTTCTCTCTCTTTCTCACTCTCCCACTCTCTTTCTCTCTATCTCTCTTTCTCTCTATCTATCTATCTCTCTCGTTCTCATTCTCTTTCCCTCTCCCACACTTTCTCTATCTCTCTATCATCTTACTCTCTCTCCTTCTTTTCATCTCTCTCTCACTCACTCACTTTCCCTCTTACCCTCACCCACACGATATAATTTGCTCTATCTCTCTCTCACTCTCTGTCTCTCTCCCTTTCTCTCTCTCACTCACTCACTCACTCTCTTTTTGTTTTCACTTCCCCCTGGTCTCTCTCTCCCTCTCTCTCTCTCACTCTCTCACTTTCTCGCTCTCTCTGGCTCTCCCCCTCTCTCTTTCTCCTTCTCTCGCACTCTCTCTCTCTCCTTGTCTCTCTCTCATTATCTCTTTCTCTCTCTCTCTCTTTCACTCCCTTTCTCTTTCTCTCTCTATCTCTTTCTTAATCTCTCTCCCTCTCTCTCTCTTTCTCTCTTTCTCTCTTTCTCTTTATTTCTATCACTCTCTCAATCACTCCCTCTCTCGCTTTCTATCTCTCTCTCTTGTTAGATTTCGTTATCTCTCTCTCTCTCTTGTTAGATTTTGTTATCTCTCTCTCCCTCTCTCTCACTCTATCTCTATCTTTCACTCTCTATCGGTATCTCTCTATCTCTCTCTCTTACTCTATTTCTCTCTTTCGATCTCATCTCCCACTTCCTCTCTTGCTCTCGCTCTCTTTATCGCTCTTCCTCTCCCTCTCCCTCGCTCTCTCTATTTCTCTCTCTACTTCTACCTGTCTCTCTGTCGTTCTCTCATTCTCTCTCCCTCTCACTCTCTCTCATTCTTTCTCTCTCCCTTTCTCTCCCTGTCTCTCTCTATCTCTCTCGTTCTCATTCACCTACTCGGTCCCACACACTCTCTCTGTCAACTTGCCCTCTCTCTCTCTCGCTATCTCTTTCCTGTTCTCTCTCGCCCTCTTTCTTTCTCTCTCTCCCTCACACTCCCTCTCCCTCTCTCACTGTCTCCCTCTGTCTCTCTCTTTCTCTCTCCCTCTCTCCCCCTTTCTCTTCCTCTCTATGTTCCTCTCTCTCTCTTTCTCTCTCACTAACTCGTATGCTCTCTCTTTATCTCTCTCATTCTCATTCTCCTTCCCACTCTCACTCACTCTCTCTCTCTCAATTACTCTCTCTATTTCCCTCTATCTCTTTCTCTCTCTATCCCCCCGCTCTCTCTCTTTCTTTGTCTCTCCCTCTCTCTGTCTCTCTATCTTTCACTCTCTCTCACTCACTCTCCCTCTCGCCCTTACTCTCTCGATATAACTTTCTCTCTCCCGCCCCCCCTCTCACTCTCTCTCCCTCTCTCTGTCTCTGTCATCATGCTCTCTCTCTCTCCCTCTCTCTCTCCCTTTCTCTCTTTGTCCTTCTCTCCCTCTTTCTCTCTCTATCTCCCTTTTCTCTCTCTATGTATTTATCTCTCTCATTCTCACTCACTCACTCTCTCTCTCTCACTTACTCACTTACTCTCTCTTTTTCTTTGTCTCTTTCCCCCGATCTCTCTCTCCCTATGTCCCTCTCTCTCACTCTCTCTCTCGCTCTCTTTGCCTCTCTTTCATTCTCTCTATCTCTCCCTCTCTCTGCTTCTCTCTCAGACTCTCTTCCTCTCTCTCTCCCCCTCCGTCTCTCTCTCTTTCTCTCTCTTTCTCACTCTCCCACTCTCTTTCTCTCTCTCTCTTTCTCTCTCTTTCTCACTCTCCCACTCTCTTTCTCTCTATCTCTATTTCTCTCTATCTATATATCTCTCTCGTTCTCGTTCTCCTTCCCTTTCCCACACACTCTCTATCTCTCGGTCATCTTACTCTCTCTCCTTCTCTTCGTCTCTCTCTCTCACTCACTTTCCCTCTTGTCCTCACCCATATGATATAACTTGCTCTCTATCTCTCTCCATGTCTCTCTCTCTCTTGCTCTCTAACTCTCTCCCCCACTCTCTCTCTCCCCTTCTCTCTTTCTCTCTCACCCTCTCTCTATCTCTCTCTCTCTTTCTCACACTCTCTCTATCCCTCTTTCTCTCTTTCTCTCTCTATCTCTCTATCTATTTATCACTCCCTCTATCTATTTATATCGTTCGCATTCATCTGTTCGCTCCCACACACAATCTCTCTGTCAACTTACTCTATCTCTATCTCTCTGTCTTGCTCTCTCTCCCCCTCTCTTTCTCTCGCTCCATTTCTTTGCTCTCCCTCTCTCCGTCTCTCCCTGTCTCTTCCTATGTCTATCTCTCTCTGTCCTTCTCTATCTTCCTCTCTCTCTTTCTCTCTCTCTATCACTCACTCACTTACTCCCTCCCTCTCTCACACTCTCTCTCCCCCTCACTCTCTCTCTCCCTCACACTCTCTCTCCCTCTCTCAATCTCTCCCACTGTCTCTCTCCCTCTCTCTTTTTCTCTTTGTTTCTCTCTCCCTCTCTCTTTTTCTCTTTGTTTCTCTCTCCCTCTCTCTCTTTCTCTCTTTGTTCCTCACTGTCTCTCTTTCTCTCTCTCTCTCACTAACTCGCATACTCTCTCTCTTTATCTATCTCTCTTGTTCTCATTCTCCTTCCCAATCCCACTCACTCACACACTCTCTCTCACCCTCTCTCTCAACCTTTCTCTCTCTCCCTCTTTCTCTGTCTCTCTCTTTCTCTATCTATCCCCTCCTCTCTCTCCCTCTCTCTCTTTCTTTGTCTCTCCCTCTCTCCATCTCTTTGTCTCTCTCTATCTCTCACACTCTCTCACTCACTCACTCTCCCTCTTGCCCTCACTCTCTCGATATAACTTGCTCTCTCTCCCAATCTCTCTCCCTCTCTCTCACTCTCTCTGTCATCTTGCTCTCTCTCTCTCTCCCCCCTCTCTTTCTCTCTTTGTCCCTCTCTCTCTCTTTCTCTCTCTATCTATCTATCTCTCTCATTCTCCTTCCTACTCCCACACACACACACACACACTTTCTCTCTATTATCTTGCTCTCTTTTTCTCTCTCTCTCTCTCAATCTCTCTCTTTCTTACTCTCTCTCCCTCTCTTTCTCCCTCTCGCTACCTTTCTTTGTCTCTCCGTCTCTTTGTCTCTCTCTCTCTCACTCACTCACTCTCCCTCTAGCCTTCACTCTCTCGATATAACTTGCTCTCTCTTTCTCTGTCTCCCTCTCTCTATCTGTCCCTCTTTCATTGTCTTTCTATCTCTCTTTCTCCCCCCCTCTCCCTCACTCGCTCTCGCTCCCACCCTCACTCTATCGATATATCATACACACACACTCTCTCTTTCTTCCTCTTTTACTTTCTCTCTCTTCTTCTCTCTCCCTCTCCCTCTCTCTTTCTCTCTTTGTCTGTCTGTCTCTCTCTCTCACTCACATTCTCTCTCTCTTTCTCTCTGTCTGTTTCTCTCACTCACTCACTCACTATCTCTCTCCTTCTCTTTGTCACTTTCCCCACGGTTTGTCTCTCTCTCTCTCTCTCTTTCTTGCTCTCCCTCTCTCTCCCCCTTCTCTCTCTCTCTTTCTCTCCCCCCTCTCTCTTTCCTGCTCTCTCTCCCTCTCTCTCAAACTTTCTCTACCTCTTGCTCCCTTTCTTTGTCTCTCCCTCTCCCCGTCTTTCTCTCTCTCCCTATCTCTCTCACACTCAATCTCCCTCTCACCCTCACTCTCTCGTTATAACTTGCTCTCTCTCTCTCTCACACTCACATCCTCTCTCACTCTCTCTTGCTCGCTCTATCCCTCTCTCTCACTATCTCTCTCACTCCCACACTCTATCTTTCTCTCTCTCTCTCTCTTTCTATCTATTCTCTCTCTCTTTCTCTCTCTCCCCCTATATCTGCCTCTCACTCACTCTCTCCCTCTCCCTCTCTCTCCTTATCTCTTAATCTCTCTCATTCTCTCTCTCTCTTTTTCCCCCTCCCTCTCCCTCTCTCTTTCACTCACCCACTCACTCTCGCTCCCACCCTCACTTTCTTGATATATCTTACTCTCACACTTTCTCTCTCATTCTCTATCTCGCTCTCTCTCTCCCTCTCTCTCTCTCTCTCAGTCTCTTTGTTGCTCTCCCTCTCTCTTCTCTCCCTCTCTCTTGTTATCTCTCTCCCTCTCTCACACCTTCTTTATCACTTTCTCAATCTCTCTCTCCCTCTCTCTCTCTCTTTCTGTCTCTATCATTCTCCCTTCCTTTCTCCCTCTCTCCTTATCTATCTCTCTCTCTCGCTATCCCCCTCTCTCGCTTTCTCTTTGTCATTTTCCCGCGGTCTCTCTCTCACTCTCTCTCTCTTTATCCTCTCCCACTCCCTCTCTTTCTCTATTGCTATCACACACACTCTCTCTCCATTCCCCCTCTCTCTCTTTGTCGCTCTCTCACTACCTCTCCCTCTCCCTCTCATTCTCTCTCTCTCCCCGTCTCTATGTCTCTCTCACACACACTCTCTCACTCACTCACTCACTCTCTCTTTCTCTCTCTCACACACACTCTCCCTCATTATATATCACTATGTCTCTCTCCATATCTCCCTTGATCTCTCTTTCTCTCTCTATGTCCCCCTTCTCTCTCTATGTCTCTCTCGCTCTCTCTCTCTCTCTATCCCTCTCTCTCTCTTTCTCTTTCTCACTTTTCCCCGTTCTCTTTGTCTTTTTCTCTCTCTCTCTGTCGTTCTCCCACTCCTTTTCTCTCCTTTTCGCTCTCTCTATCGCTATCACACACACACACACACTCTCTCTCTCACTCCTGCTCTCTCTCTATTGCTCTCTCTCTCTCTCTCTTCCCCCTCTCTCATGCTCTCTCTCTCTCTCCCTCTCTATGTCTCTCTCTCTCACTCTCTCTCTCTCTATCTCTCTCACTCACTCACTCATTCTATCTTTCTCTTTTTTTCTCTCACACTCTCTCTTTCTCTCGTTATCTATCTCTCTCTCCCCTCTCTCCCTCACTCTCACTCTCACTCTCTCTCTTTCTCTCTCTCAGTCCCCTCTTTCTCTCTCTCATTCTCCCTCTCACTCTCATTCTCTCTTTGTCTATCTTGCTCTCTCTACCTCTCTCTCCCTCTCTCTGTTTGTCCCTCTCTCTCTCACTTTCTCTCTCTCCATGTCTCTCTCTCTATCTCATTTTCTCTCTCTTACTCTCCTTCTCTCCCTTAATCTCTCTCTCACTCATTCACTCAGTCTCTCACTCTCTCTCTTGATCTCTCTATCCCTCTCTCACCATCTCTCTGTCGTTCTCCCTCCTTCTCTCTCTCGCTATCTCTCTCTCTCTCACACACACACTCTCTCTCTCACTCTCGTTCATTCACTCATCCTCTCTCTCTCTCACTCTCGTTCACTAATTCTCTCTCTCCCACTCTCGTTCACTCACTCACACACTCTCTCTCCCCCCTCTCTCTCCCTCCACTCACACACACTCTCTCTCTATTTGCTCTTTCCCCCTCTCTTTACTCTGTCGCTCTCCCTCTCTATCTATCTATCTCTCTCGCTCTTTCTCTTTCTCTCTCTATCTATCTATGTATCTCCCTCTCTCTCTCACTCACTTTCTAAAGTGTAAGTCGTCTTTGCAAAAGACGATTCCCGCCTAAAGTGGAAGTTATCTTTTGCAAAGATGAGTTTACGTTGACTCAATCTTAGTTTGACGTGGAGCCACATCCCTAGAAATCATCTTTGTAAATGATGATTTCTAGTTTATATGTTCAAAACTACCTTAGATTTGGAATTAGTTTACGTAGATCATATTTTAAACATTTTTTCTAACACCACCTCAAAATTGGAAAAAAATCCAAGAATTTCTTAGTTATTATTTGCAAATCTTTAATAGAAGATGGAAATTACTTCATAATATACTTTAATGTTAGGTATTTACACGTTTTTTTATTCAATAAATGGGCAATCAATAAAGTTGTTACTAACAAAGTAATAAATTCTTCTGCCTAATCTACTAATACCGAGACAAAAGAAACTTTTTGACCTAGACCTTTAGTCCAACTAATTATAATAGGGTTTTGTTCTAAGTAATTTAATATCCGTGAGAACTTCTAGGTGCTAATTGATTCTGGTTTCAGAGTTGATCACATTGGATCACAATTCACGACCCACAAGTTGTGATGAACGGTGACATCACCAGGCGTACACCAGGGAATACTATAAACTTTTCCGTAAATATAAATATATTATAAGCCCAAATAAAAATGGAAAAATTCATTAACTAAGTAAAAAATATAAACGTGGAATCTTTATAAATAGACATCTACGAAAAAATGATTTTAAAACTCTTCCCATTTTTAAAAAAAATCAATATTTTATACAAGGAAAAACTAAATTGACCTTTTAATTTAAAACTAGTCAACATCACGTGCATGGCACGTGTTCAAGCAACCAACATAAATAATAGATATGAAAATATATATGAAATACACAAAAAAAGTTATTTGATCACTTTTGACTAAAAAAAGTCAAATACTAATATTTTAAGCTATTAAAGATAGATGGTGTTTCGAAGATTTTTTGTTGCTAGAGAAAGTTGATAACTCTTTTCGAGTTAATATAGGGGTCCTGCATTTAGTTGTTGATTATCTGGCGAAACTAGTCTTCACTTCGATCCTTGTCGTATTTGGTTTATGTGATTTTTCGTGGTATTTTTTATTTGATGTTTATTAACTCATGTTAGCTAGTTTATTTGCTATTATTTCGTCGTTGGGTTTTATTCCTTTAAATAAAAATGTAAAAAAGATTTTGAAGTGTTAATTTCAATATCAAACTATTCACTACACAATTAATTCCTAACATCATCTATTTAAACCAATAAGTCTCTTAATTTTTCACAACTCATATATTTTTTAAAATTAAAATGGTAAATGTTATTGTGATATAAAGAATACCAAGAGACTTATCATTTTAGAATTGCATATAATAGTGAGGGTAATTTGTATCCAAAAATATTTCTCCCCTCTTAGCACCATTTATATATTCATCTTTTATTTTGTATAAAATGCTTGCATTTTTTTCATTTGGTGCATTCAATTTTTAACCTTTTTGCCAAACATTTTAGGATTATACGTGAATATTAAGATTTTTAGCAGCTATTACTGGCTTTTATATCTGGTTTATCTGTATTCTTATCATTCATGTTATAATTTTATCAATTTAGTGCTATAATTGATTTTGATGACTGGTAACTGAAAATGTGAGAACCGTTTTCAACCAAATCAAATTATGGGCCGAGAAAGGATTATTAGTAATTTTTGAGGTATAATTACCTCATTTGAGTTGCTTTGACTATTAGTTTTGAAACTGTTTTGTATGTTATTATTCATGATATAATTTTATTAGACCTATTTTAAAATATGTATTTTGCTTGATATATATTATGGAATTTGAAATTTGGAATATGTTATTACGATTAGATTTTTCTAAACTGTTTTAAATACAATATTAGATACAACTGTATTTTAGAACTATTTTATATTGAATTGTGTAAAACTAATTCTGAATGATTATAGTCTCATTAGATATAGAAAAATTTTATTTATTGAAAATGGTATGGTTAACTAAGCTGGCAGTAACCCTTATTAATCACTACTATTTTTAAAATTACATTAAAAGTTGAGGATTAATGATTGGAGTTGACATTCAAAGTTGTAGGGTGTTTTAAGAATTTAATTTGACAAATGTGTCAAAAAAATGTTTTTCCCCCTAATCTCAATTTATAAGTAGTATTGATATTGATATATTTGACTCGGTTTATTTTAATTATAACTTATTTTAATTGTTTGGCAAATAATTTATTTTTTGAGTTATATTAATTTAAATTACTCTAAAATGCTTGCTAACGAGGAATATTATCATTTCAGACAAAATATGGCTCACTCTCTAGTCTCTATTCTCTGCTTCTCTCTCTCAACAAACCACCAACACTCTGAGCTCCTTTCCTCCTCTAAATTTAAAGGGGAGAGCGGTGTTGTTTAAATAAGAGGTCTGTGGGTAGGGGTGTTCAACGGTCAGTCTGGTCAGACTTTTGGAGGAAAATAAGACCAGACCAAAAATCACGGTCCTCCTATATGGAGGATCGAACGGACTGACCTGACCGAAATTCAATGGTCGGTTCATACGGATTTAACGGACTGAATACCTGTTTTACAATAATATATATTATTTAACAATAAAGATAAATTTTGACTAGGAGTTTCCCATATCTAAACATATCCAAACTTCAAAAGTACTAATATTCAACATTTAAAAATATTCAAAGTACTAATATCTAACATTCAAACATATTCAAACTTCAAAATAGAAATAATAATATCCAACATTCAAATATCTAAAAAAAAGTAAATCAGAAACACAACAAAACATAGAAGTTCATCCATCTCCATCCTTCAATCACATCATGCAATGGTAATGACAGTCTGCTCTTGCATCTTGATACATTCTACTCACATGAAGACAATGAGTTTAGAAACATGAAGATGATGAGTTCAAAAGCATGTAAAAAAATATAAATAACAATATATAAATGAGTTACCTTCATCTATTTTCACAATCTCTTGTAATGTCTCATTAAGATTAATATGCACAGGTTTACTCAGAATCCAATTTTGTGCACATATAAGAGTTTCAATACTTTTCAGAGCCAATGAGCTGCAAAATGGATCCAATATTCGACCACTTGTACTGAAGGCTGACTCAAATGCAACTGTGGAGATAGGAATCGCCAAGACATCTCTAGCTATAAGGCTAAGAACCTCATATCTTGAAGAGTTTATTTTTCACCAATTAAGAAGATCCAACTCAACATTCGGGTTTAAACATGACTCCGCTAAATATCTATCGATCTCGGACTTAACCTCTAAGCTACTTTCCTTAGACAACTGTTTTGAAAATGTGGAGGCCAAACTAAAATCATCTTCATCATCATTTTCAACTATCTCAGATTGTGATGATTGATCAACAAATGGCATTGATTGTGACACAAATCTCATTTTATATTCCTCAAATATTCTATCAAAAGTAGAAGTCACTTTCCTTCTCAATTCACAAGCAAGGTCAGGATCATACAACATATCATATGCATGTGACACAAATCTCATTTTAAAGTGGGGATCAAGAATGACAGCAACAAACAACAAATAATTGACCTTTTCTGAGCCTCCCCAATACTTGTCATACTTGGTCCTCATATTACTTGTCATTTTTTTCCAAAGGAACATTGCTAGATGAAGAATATCTCTTAATCAAGTTTTCAATAAAAAAAACCTCATGAACATATCTATGAGATGTAACATTCAAAGTTCCAAAAAGCCTTAATGTTATTTCGTAGAATACTTTCAAAAACTTGATAATCACTCGAGCATTATCCCAGTCATCATCCCTTAAAGGACCAAGTTTCGCATATCCATGGAACTCTAATAAATAATATGCATCTTGTTCTCCAAGCCTCTCAAATATTTTTTGAAACTTTTCAGCCGACTCGAACATCAAATAAGTGGAATTCCACCTAGTATGAACATCTAGAGATACCAGACTACTAGAAGAAATCTTTGCAGCCTCTACACAACTCCTAAACTTTTGAAACCGTGCAGGAGATGACCTCACATATTTGTTTTCCCTACGAATTCTAGTGACAGAGTCATGAACATCCTACAAACTATCATGCACAATAAGGTTAAGAATATGTGCACAACATCTAACATGCATAAACTCACCATCCAACACATGCCCCTTCCAATTTCTAATAGATTTTTTCAAATAAGTGATTTCACCATCATTGGCACTTACATTATCAATGGTGACCGTGAAAACCCTTTCAATACCCCAGTCAAGCAAACATTGCTCAATAGTCATTTCAATCAACTCCCCCTTATGACTAGCAATTAGATAAAAGTTAATGATTTCTTTACATAATACCCAATCATAGTCAATAAAGTGTGCAGTAAGTACCATATAATTAAGATTTTGCACTGATATCCATGTATCAGCGGTCATACATAATCATTGAATTTTACTTAACAATGCCTTTTTTAACTTTTCTTTCTCCCACACAAATACCTTGAAACAATCTCTAGCTATTGTTATCCGGCTAGGAAAAACAAACTTAGGTTGCATGCCCCAACAAAATTCCCTAAATCATTCACCCTCTACCGCACTAAACGCTATTTCATCTTTAATGATCATCCTAGTAAGAAACATCCTACACTTCTCAACATTAAAGGTAGTAGTAGATACTGTATAAGTACTATCAGCAGCTCCCTCACTACTACTATTAGGACTAAGAACTAACAGTTTTTGCTTAGGATCATCAAACCTATTAGGATTCTTCTTACATCTTTTCAGATGATTCCACAGACAAGAAGTACCATCAGCACTAACACATGCAAATGTACGCTTACAATGATTACAAGTAGCTCTCTCATCATTAGGATCACCAGTTTTGACTTTTACAAAATTATTCCAAACACTAGAAGAGACTCAGTTGTATTTTCTCTTACCTTTTGCAGGTTTTGGTGGCGCTAAAGAACCATAATTAATTACTGCATCATCAGGGTTTTGACTTGGAGTTCTAGTAGACATCTCCTTGTGATGTAGCTGTCACTGGAGTTGAAAAGTTTGAAGATTTCTGACTGCACAAGCATAGATGTTTATTAAACAATTATTACCGATAAGTAAAATTTAGACTATCAAATAATGCAGTCAGTAAATAACATCTAATACATTTATTGGTCCAGACCTGATGTATCAACCTATAGGCCTACTATATGTTATACATCTGCTAGTTACTCAACATTCAGTCACTGATAAGAATATGATATGTAACCAAAGAGACTGAAAAATGCTTCTTCATTAGTAAAGTCTTCATTTTCCCCAAAAAGGAAAAATCATATGTAACTGAGAGAGTTAAGCGATTGTTAAGTTGTACAAAGTGTAGATAACAGAGCAATAAAATTAATCGAAGTAGAGTTGGATTGGAACCCTCGATATTACCTGGATGAAGAAGGAGAGGGTATGAGCTGAGACCGAGGGAGAAGGAGAGGGTTTGAGCTGAGGTTGAGGGAGGGGGTCTGAGCTGAGGCCTAGGGAGACGGAGAGGGTCTGAGCTGAGGGAGACGCGAGAGGCTAGCTGGACTCTGGAGGCGCGGTGCAAAGAAGGAGAAGGTCTGCGTGTGACTGAGCTGAGAGAAAGGGTGAGGGTCCAAGTTGAAGGAGACGCGAGAGGGTGGCTGGACTCTGAAGGAGAGACGCGACGTGAGAGGCTGGCTGGACTGAGGCGTGAGCTGAGTGATGCGAAGAAGGAGAGGGGTTGGGTCTGCGTCTTACTCAGCTGAGGGAGAGGAGAAATAACCTAACCCTAAATTTTTTCATATATATACACACTATACGGTCGGCTCCGGTCGAATCAGTCCAGAACTAACAAAAATTCTAGACCAGTCCGAAGGAGGACCGAACCGACCATTAACAATAAAAAAACCAACCAGACCGATCAATTTCAGATCAGACAGGTCCAGACTAAACAGTTTGGATGGTTTTTGAACACCCTTATCTGTGGGCGAAGTTACAACTAAGGGTCATTGGGTGCGAGTTAAGTAAGAATGTTAAGAAAGTCAAGTTATTGAGCAAGTTTACTGGTTGAGGACAAGATTTTAAGATTTTCATGTTCAGTAACACATGATAAAATTGAAAAGTTTATTCTAAATCACCTTGTTTGGTATATAAGAGACTTAAAAAAGTTATATAAAATATGAGTAATTCTACATTGATCAAGTTCTAATGGACAAAGTAATGTGACAATCATTAATAGACTAATTTGTCATATCATTTTAATGAGTCATAAAAAATCAACCTATAAATAATTGCTACATCACTTGCTAACTTAAAATTTAGTTAATTAGTTAGTCACTCTAAAATTATTCATAAAAAATATTGGAATAGTTGAATTGTTTATTTCTTTTATATTTTGACATTTACTAAATGTCATATGTATATTAATGCACATTAATAAAATAACTATTTTTTAACTATAACAATAAATTCAATTCGACTACATTTTTTTGTAAAATATCGTATATATAAAATTCAAATGCATATTTTTCACTTATATCCCATAATTTCAACTCGGTGACTATAGCGATCACTTTAACAGTGAAGTCGGGGTCATTTACGACGGCACGGACACCACGCCTCAAAGTCGGGATCACCGATGTCAGCAAGAACCTCATTGATGACATCACCAACACCACCACGTGAATCTTGTTAATGGCATCACGATTGATGATGGTGATACGTGAACCTCATTGATGATGTCAGGATCATCGATGATAGCTTGAGATCATCGATTGTGGCATGAGGAACCTCGTTCATGACTTCATAACCATCGACAATGCCACTAGAACCCCATTGAGTGCGTCAGACTCGCCAATGGTGATGCAAGACCCCGTTGATGATATCAGGATCCTGCCAGTGACGACGCCAAGTTTGTTAATTGGAATAATCTACTTGTTGTTTTGATTTTTTAGTTTTATAATAATGTAATAATTTTCAATGTCCATTATCCATAGTAAAATAATTTGTAAGAATCAATTTCTCTTTTCAAATAATTATGTTTCTTAATTTCTTTTCATCTCATCTTACGATATAAATTTGTTAAGATTATACATTCTTTAATTTAGAAATTATCGTAGATAATTTATCATTTCTAGATGATGGACAACTTATTCAAATTTTCTTCTACTTGTAATATTTTTTTGTATAAATATATCATCTCCAAATAATGCACGACCTAATCAAATTTCATTTTATCTATAATAATTTAATTATAAATATGAGAAAATATATTATATCATTATTATTTTATTATTATTTTATTATTATTTTATATTTATAATTTTAAAAGTTAATATATTTATTTCAACGTTAGTATTAATTTTAAAACTTATTATATAAGTTTGAAATACTTCAACACGTATGAAGCGTATGCTTTCTCTAGTATGTATTAAATGTGATGTAATTTGAACTTTTTTAGACAATAATTTGAAGCCATCTTTCTTTCTCTCTTTTTATTGCTCTGATAAGTAACATCTGCCTTATTTATTTTTCTCTATTTGCGAGTTAAAGTAAAAGAAGAGAAGAAAGTTAATAGTGTATATATATATATATAAATTTTAAGTAGTTAAGAGTTTGTATATTGTTTTTCAAAATAAAATATACAATATACAAGATTTATGAAAGTGAATATACCATCTAATCTATCTTTGTCTTAAAAAATTCTGATAAAAAAGATTTCAAATTTATTATTTATTTTATAGGGTTATATTCAACTCGTATCCATAAAATTTGAGTCTTGACAATTTACACCCACAAACTTCAAATGAGTAGAATTACTCCATGAACCAAAAACAAGCAAAAGTTGATCATTTATGATTTAATTCCGTCAAATTTCAAAATAAGCAACATTGCTCGAAAGTCTTTCTCCTCCTTCTAACCCTTCTTCTCTCTGCACAAGTCCCCCACAAAAGTTTTTAGGCAATTTTATTAAGAATTATGGCTGAGGATGGAGTAAAGTCCAAGTTTATATGCATGAGGACGAGATCATTCAAGTTCTCCTTACCTCTTGTTACACAGTTTAGTTTAATTTAGCTCACAATATGAACAAATTGAAACTAAACCAATCTAATCGGTTTTTTAAAAATTTAGACTAAACCAAACTAATGTCAATATTTAAACCACTCAATAAACAATGGTTGGATTGATTTAGACATTGCATGAGTTGATCAGTTAATAATTTTTTGGAACACCACTGACAATTGAGAGATTATTGAGAGGAGCGGTCACGCTGTGACTGTCCTTCATAATAAGTGACACATAAATCACTTTATGATAAAAGTGAGCCTAATATATTGAACTACCGATAGTTCTACGTATAAAATTAGGAGAACTATATTGTGACCGTGGTTCTTAATAATTTTTCCTAATAATGACAGAAGATATAAATTTGAAGGAGTAATATTTATTTATAATTTTTTTTCCATTTTAAGAAAGTAAATAATTGTTCACTTTGTTCAATTTTCATTGCTGATCGGTAGACACAACTAAAAGAAAATTAGGAGCAAATAACTAAGGAAATAATATTTGATAAAAAGAATAAGGAAATAATATTTGATAAAAAGAATAAGGAAATAATCCAATATTGTATTAAAGACAACCAAGGATAAATTCCTATGCGTTTCAAAAATAAAGATTCATGTGCTTCTCTCTATCCGTCTCTGCGAGTAGAAAAAGGGTACTGGTAAGAGGGAAAGGAAATTAGAAAGGCGAAAGTAAAAGGTAGCCCAAGATATCTTCCAAACCAAAGAGTAGCAGATATGACTACGCCGGCCTTGACTCTTGCGCTCATGTTACCCTTCAATAACTCCACCGCGACAGTCCCTTGCTGCCTTGATTCATCCCCCTATTACTTAAGAAAAATCCATTATGGAACCCGAATCCGCCTCTCCTCGTCATTTTCATCTTCATCGTGTCTTGCTCGGTATAAATGTATGGGAAAGCAGAGACGCCCTCTCTTCAGATGCATGGTACATCTCTCCGTCTCTCTTTTTTCCTATTTTTCTATATGCTTATTCATAAAAAAGACCAATTCTGGGGCGGGTTTTTCAGTTGAAAATGTTTGGCATCTTTGAGCTTGAGGCTTCTCCATCTTCAGCATCCGGATTGAATATCTGTGATCCGGACTTCTTTTTTTCCTCCCGATATCTGTTTAAGACAATGAGGGGTGTTATTTTGGGTATAAGTTAGTTAGATGCGGATGGTTTAGAACATTTTCATGTACAGTTCTGCATTGCGCTGCAGTTATTCCAAACCAAAAAATGGTATGGGGCAATTGAGATTAGCTGCTGAAAAAGAAAAGAAGAGTGGTGAAAGAATCTATGAAAAAGGAAACTCTTTATTTGGGTGGTTGTGAATGAGGAGAAGCTTTATAGTTCTGATTTATAAAAATGAACAGAGGAAACCCATCGATATGTAGTCCCTAAGCCAAAGAGGTTTTGAGGTGTGGAGAAAGTGTTATCTCTGGACTTTTGCGGATCAGTCGCGGGACTTACAGAATCATATCCAACCGTCTTACGTTTAAGTCTGTTTGAAATTAACTTTTTTTGTCAAAAAATTAACTTTTCTTGTCCGAGTAGCTTCCGCTGAATCTGTTCATATAAATGCTCTTAGGTCCGCAGGAATGTTTGATACTTGATTGAATTTGTTGGATTTCCAAGAAGATTTCACCAAGTTATCATTTATTTTCTTTAGAAGCTATTTTTTATTAAAGAGTCTACTTTATAATCTTTGAAACACTAGATTACCTGCTTAGGCTCGCCAACCAAAAGCCATATTCTAAGTTGAGTTCATTGCTGTATCTGCTAGTGTACTATTTCCTCGTGTGGGTAACATACCTGAGTTCCTTTATCTTTTTGTTGGATGCGAGATCCTTGTTAAACTGTTTAGCCTCTATTATGCATAGTTCCAATTTCGATTCAGTCATCATTCTGATCTGTTTCCTAAGCAGATTATTTTGCTTATTTTGAAATTTGGTTTTGGATTCTAAGATATTATGACTAATTTAAGAAAGTAAAAATAAGTATATATCATGTAAGTTTGAAACCCACAATAAAAGAAGTTATATATTTTAAAGACAATGTGTAATGCATAAAAATGAGAAGATAGGAAAAAATTAAGACAATAATTGACAGTTGAATAAAAATGAAGAATATAAAGTGTTGATTGGGCCTTTTAAGTAGAATATTTTGTGCCAAAAAAGAGAGAAGAACAGTATGGGGTAAGAGCATGGGTTGAGATTTTTTGGTGAGAAAATACTGGATTATATCCATCTCGTCTAGAATACATATTTTCAAGCAAATTACACCAAATTTCGAAGCCTAAATTTTGTGTGTACATTACGTTTCGTTATAAAGTAAAACGGAAATGGAACGTAGTTAGTGACTCTTCTATTGTGAATACTTATATATTGTCATTTAAGTGCACTTGAACTTAAATAGTTACCACTTTTTGTGGACAGTTGGTTTTCACTAATGATTTACTGCCAGGTGCTCTGTTTTTTATGTACTGGTTCAGTTGGTTCATGGACAAATGAGAAGGCATCAAGGTATGGATGATAGGACTGTTGGAGAGGAGAATGGACCGCAAATGTTTGGTTCCGATGAAGAGGTAGGCAGTCAAATTCCAACTCAGGTGAAATCTGTTGTGGAAGGATCAGGAGCAGTTCTAGTATCAGAGTTCAGACCTAGTGCTGATGTAGATTATCTGCAGGTGTGTACTTCGTGATCATTCTATTAAGTTGTTCATTAGTGGATTGGTTTATTATTTCTTTTATATGATGTTTCCTGCAGCTTGGCAAGTGTTTATTCAATGTTCTTTTGTACTTGAGCGTGCATATATGTGGTGTGATGGTTCCTTGAAAATGTTACGTGTTAGACATAACAACTAAATGATCCAACTATGTAACTGGGATATATAACTCAGATCACTTGATGAGTTAAGGCCATATGATTTTATTTTCTTTTCGTCTCAATTGTTCATTTGGCCCAGAAGTTTCATTTTAAACCATGGTGCTTAGATTACAGAAGCTTAGTGAAATCAATACCCCATATCTTTTTAAACCTTGGGTCTTTGTTTCTGTTGGCATTTCATTCTGCTTTTTCTCAGAAATGTTTTTTCCCCGGTAAATGTTGGTCTCATCTTTACGCATGTATGTATATAATTTTTCAGGAGTTATTAGCTATTCAACAGCAAGGGCCTAGATCTATCGGCTTCTTTGGTACACGGAATATGGGTTTCATGCATCAAGAACTTATTGAGATTCTTAGCTATGCGATGGTTATAACTGTAAGATGGATGGTTTACTAAATGTATTATTCATGTGGTAGTTTGGCTATATGTATATACATGTGAGTTTTAAAAATGCTGGCGTTTATTTTTAAGTTTAACAGAATATTGAGTCATTATTTCGCCGTGAATATTTTATGTGTCTCAGATGTTACTGCATAACATTGTACACAGAAAAACCATATTTACACATCAGGAGCATCTGGTACCAACGCAGCTGTTATAAGAGGCGCATTAAGGGCTGAGAAACCAGAGCTTCTCACTGTCATCTTGCCCCAAAGTTTAAAAAAGCAGCCTCCGGAAAGTCAGGAACTATTGTCAAAAGTAAGAGTTTGGCATTTCTATGTTTAATTGATGCTTAATCTATTATAGACATATGTGCATTACTTCTCTTAGTTTCTTCACCACGGACATGGAAAATACAGGTATTTTCTGTAGGTGACAAATATATAAAGCTCTCCAAGATGAAAAATAATGCTCTAACTAACAAGAGACATCTCTTTTTAAGTTCAAGAACTCTGTTTTTCCACCGTATCTGTGAAATTTTAATACCATGAAATATCTTTCACTCCTCTTCCACAAGCACCAAATATTACCAGTGGAGCCATCTTCAAGCTCTAGGGGGACTTGGAAGGTCATGAAACTTCACCTGCACTAAATTTTGGCATCATCCACGTGATGTCAAAAAAATGAATAACTCAACTGAAAAATGCAATGAAACAATAAATGGTTGCTACTTGGTAGTTTCCTCTTACTGCTTGTACGTATAACATTTTATGTGTGTCTCCTTTCTAATTGTCCAAGGTAATCCTATCCCTATGCTGCCATCCATGCAAGAAAACCCATTAAGAGGATATCTAATCTTCCATATACGCCGAAAATCTGGGTCACGATCATCTATCTAACTGAGAAAAATCCTGAAGAATGATGGGCCTAGCAAATGACTCAATCAATAAACAACAAAGACATCCGAGTCCTTCTAAAGTTCTTTATGGAGTTATGGATTTGTTGGAACTTCAATGCATATAGTTTATTTTTTCTGTTAGTAAAAGTGTAATTGTACTACAAACAAATAAACCCCTAAGTTTATATTACTCTATACGTCTTGCTTATGTGTTACTTCTAGTGATGAAGATCCCTGAGGACAACCCTTTCTGGGGAAGAGGCCAAATAAGTCCACTTCACTTAAAGTTTTACATGGAACCTCTCTTTGTCCAGATATCAACTGTATTGGGTTGAAAGTAAAACTATGGATTTTCCATTTACTTGTGTATGTGTAGAGTATAAGGCATTGTAAGTTGATCTAGATGACTAGATTAGATCCTTCCTGCTGATGTTTAGTTTCATTACAGACAGATAGACCTGTGCAAGTAGCGGGGGAAGTGATATTGTTTTCAGTTAATTTCATTACTTGGAATGCATCTGGAAATGAGTCCACTGTGTTTGTTAGATTTTAGGTGTGGGGATGTAATGTTTGTACTTGGCGCGTAAAAAAATGCATGCGCTATGATCTAATTAAATGCTAGTTATAAGTCCACTGTGTTTGTTAGATTTTAGGTGTGGGATGTAATGTTTGTACTTGGCGCGTAAAAATATGCACGCGCTATGATCTAATTAAATGCTAGTTGTCGAGACATCCCTCATAGGCTGTCTTTCCTTTTCCCTTTTTGTAATAATAATTCTTTACCTTTCGTAATATATATACCTTTTACTTATAAAAACAAACTCTACCTTTAGTAATATATATCTACCTGTTTGAGACAGCCCTAGTGGTCTTTTTAGTAATATAGATGCCTTTTACTGAGAAAAAAATTCCTTACCTTTACTGATTGAAAAAAGAAGGGTTCATATCAAGGGGTAGTCAAGTCATTCTCATGTGTCATGTGGAAATTTCTATATCTGTTGCCTGTTAGCAAGAAAGGTTATAGCAACTTAGAAGTTTTACCTATTTGTGGTATTTGTAGGTGAAACATGTGATAGAAAAGCCTCACAATGATCATCTACCTCTATTAGAAGCAAGCAGGTTCGTACTAGATCTTAATTTTCAGTTATCCATTGTAGATTTTCAGTAATTTTATCTAGTGAGGTCCTTGTTACAGTTACTAAATTATCACTAAGTAATTGTAGAGTGGTTATCTTGGTTGCATTCGTTTGTTCTTTTCATATGCTGAAACTTGAAATAGCTAAAGAGCACGTGAAGCAGGTGTATTTTTCAATTTCCTTAAAAGCTGAACTGAAATGCCCGCGACTGCCAAGACATTTTGTCTTTGCAAAAGAGTATGTGTTTTAAACCATTGCATTGTGCCAGAGTTATGCCACATAGGCATAATTTTTGAGGTTATGTTTTAGGATTTGTTAGACAATTAATTTTAGGATTTGTCACCTGTCCTTTTGGTTGTTGTTTTTAAATGGGATGACCAAGAACTATAGATTGAACTGCTGTTGTTTATGATAGTTTGATGTTTCTTTTGTGCAGGTTATGTAACATGGACATCATTTCACACGTCCAGCAAGTAATTTGCTTTGCGTTTCACGATAGTAAGTTGCTCATGGAAACATGTCAAGAGGCGAAAAATCTTCGGAAGATCGTAACTCTATTCTACCTGGACTAAAAGCTAGAGAGATATATGGTTGTGATTATTTATCTTTCTTTTTGTATATAACATCACAATTTGAACAATGAACAATACTATTGCTGTTTAAGAAGGGGGCCAATTTGCTCCACTTTCCAGGAGATAAAAATGAGAGTACCTTTTTGTTTTAGTTGACAACAAGATACAATGTGGGAAAAGTCTGTTTGGAAGGCCAAAACCTCAAATATGTTACTTCTGATTTCACCACATTTGTCAAATAAGATACTGTTATTTTCTATTAAGAACAAAGACTCCGTTAGGGAAATAGTTCATTTTTAAAAAATAAGTAAGAAAATGACAAAAATTGTGTTTGGAAGAATGATCGGTCTTTTTAACTGTATTTTTTTGTTAAAATTATAAAAAATTTATGTATATGTTTTCTATGGTTTAGGGTTTAGGGTTTAGGGTTTAGAGTTTAGAGTTTATGGTTCATTTTATTGCTCAACACGTGAGCGTCTAATACAAACTAACTTGTGAAAAAACTTCTAAAAAACTTACTCCTCAACAAGGGTGAGGTGCCCTTTTATAGAGAACAAAAGCAACTAGGGTACATAAAACTTAACTAAAGTATAGAAAAGTAACTATAGTAAGATAAGTTGGCGTGATTGAGATGCAATCGTCAATCCTTATCTTTAGTGGAGTTACTGTTGAGAAAAGTGGATTTGTCTTTTCTCTGGAAGTGGGAGACAACTGCATATTGTTATGCGTTATTGTTGTTTCTGTTACTAATTTTGAAAAGTTGTTTGGCGGCTTCTGTGAGTGGGCGCTGCTAAACTGGCAGATCAGACTTTGGTTTTGCCTTTTCTGTCATTGTCAATCTGTTATGAAATTATTGTTGTTAATGAATCCTAGAAGTCGGTAATTGTCGGTTCTGGTAGTTCTTCTGGTAGATCATCGACACAATCTTGGCTTTCACCAGCCAAGATGCTGAATGTATTGTCTTCAGCTAAGTCAACAACTAGGTCAACTTGAGTCTGCTGACTATGTGGAGAACTGGTTGTGCCCATGGAAGTGTCATTAGAGCAAAAAAATATGAAGGAATTGATTTTTAACAAAGTCCATGGTTTTTATTACCAATTCTTTTTCACTAAGAGTCGGATATTTTTGTTTAATCATCTGTTGGGCATTCAGGAAGGGATTCCTGTTGGTTCAAGTAGGGCCCTGGGTATGGCTTCAAAGTAGGCTTGTTCATGCCTTTGTCCCACCATTTGGTAAAGAAAATTCTTTTAAGGACAGAGATTCCATTTTGGTAATCACATTTTAAATCTCATTTCCAAATTCATTAGATATTAAACCGGATAATAAAATGCCTTAATGATTTTGATACGGTAATGGTTTTGTTTAGAAGGGAATACGTAGAATGTCATTCCCTGAATTCTGTTTGAATTTGTTCAGGTAAAGTCTCAATGGTAATACAAATTTATCCCACCATTGGAGAAATCAATTTGGAAGTCCATTATTGAGAACATCAGGACAAATACGGATAAACCACGTATGATTATGGATCGGATTTTGATAATAAAATGTATTGGTAAATGATTCTATATAATCTCAATAACTGTATTTTACTATTTTATGGTGAATCTCCAAAGTTTTGGTGGTATGGGGATGAAGACCCCATTGATTGATGGAGATAAAATTTCGGATTACAACCTTATTGAATGTAATAGGGCTAATATTGCTGTTTGAGTCATGTAATGTATGTCGAATTTCCATGCAACCAGATTGAACTACAATTCATAGATATACCTATAGTGTTCAAATCGGGTCAGATACTGTTGTGTGGAGAGATATCTATTTTTTATCTCCTATGGATCTTTCATCCATTTTTCATCATCAGATTCAATGATGAGGATTTCTTCCTCATATATACTGTTTGGTGTATACTGTTCAGGTGTCAAGATGACTTCTTTTGTACTCTTTCGAGTATGAGCCTCTTGCACACTAGAAAATTCGGCTGGCCAAAATATGCCATCATTCTGCCTCTGCCGCGGCCACGAGAGCTACAGCCACGTCCTCGGTTACTCATTCCTTTTTCCTGCAAATATTCACGGGTAATATAATCTGCCAAGATGCAAATCTCTGTTTTGATGCAAGATTTTGATCATCTCTTTTAAATATTTGTTTAGCAGCAAAGCAGTCAACATGGATAAGAAAATGTTGATTTAATAAATCATCTTGAAATTTCAGTACACATTTAACTATCGCTAAACATTCTTGTTTAATAGTAGGATAGTTTTTTGCAGGCCATTTCCAAGTTCTAGATGTGAATCTTAATAATTCTTCTTTCTGGTTATGAGGATTAAACTGTTTCAGAATACCTCCATAGCCTAGATTGGAAGCATCTGTCTCGATAATTTTATGCCAATTAGGATTAGGCAGAGATATGCATACTTGGATGCATGTTGGTTAGCCGTAAGTTGGTATTGGAGTCATGAATAGTTTTGGTTATAGTACTGTTTATATTTACTTTATATATTTCTATATACTATAGTATATTAATATACCATCAATATATTGTAATATATTTTTAGTATATTCTTATATATCATTTGTGATAATCATATATCATACCAGTACCAAATCTCTTCCCACATCCAAACTTATCACCTCCTTATTTTACTTCACTTCTCTCTCATTTGAAACTCAGAAATCTAAAATACAAACCACAAAATCAAGAAATTATTAAATACTTCAACCTTAGAACCACAACCTTCAAAGATTCGAAGCTCCACTCCTCTCGACAATAAAAAAATGGGTTCCACCATTGTTTTCCTCATCAACGAGATCTGAAATTATTTTTAATGACGGATTTGAGACTCCAGCATTGATTCTCCAGATGACAACCAACAAGCAACTAGCTAGACAAAGAACAAGTATCGAGAAAGAAGAAACCAACAAAATACGTAAAAGAAGGAGATCGCGAAAGAAGAAACCAGATAAAGGAGGTTGCGAGAGAGAAGGTGATGAAGTTTTCAGTCATTTGTACAAACCGAATAATTTTAGGTCATTTGCGAAAACACATAAAAAAATAGTCCATCCCTTACAATTTCCTAAGAATAAATTTGTGTAAGCTAATAATGTTATTTTCTTGTCAATGAGAAGGGAATAACCCCGAACCAAAAAGATGATATCCACACTTTATGACCAATTGAGTTCTATGTTTTGGTCGTATAGCTTGATAATGTGAACATTTTAACTAAAAAGAATTGGTTTTGCGAACCAATGTGTGACCAATTAATCTTGCATACTAAGAAAATGCAATAATTATAATAAGAGTAAAAAGAAGTAAATACAATTTCCTCCTTATCTTTATATTTCTTCATATATTTCTAGAAATTCAAGCTATAAGCTTGAAATTTTCTATGTAATTTTTCATTCATCATAAGTGTCATAAGATTCAATTCACTTATTATTCTCTTAGAATAAGAAAAGAGGGTGCAACACGAGTACATTTTCGTTGGTTATTTAACTTAACATTACTTTCATATAAATAGTGAGATTTAATGTTTTAGTAATTTATTTATTAACATATAATATGTATGATGCATCACACAAATAAGTTACTTTTTTCTCTATAATATATATATATAGGTTGCTATTTTTGAAAAAAAATAATAGTAAATGTTTCACCATCAATTCTTTTTTCCCAATTAATTCGTAGAACATTTACTTATTTTAGCAAACCCAGCCAAATACAACTTTTGATGTCTAGGTGTTTGTTTTGGTATCAAAAGTCCACGTGTTAACAATAAAGAAGCAGCGGCAGGTGGCCGCCTCTTTCCAATAATCTCTCCCTATTGTCATTTTTCGTTCTTCACTAATCAAACTAACTAACTAACCAACCGTCGTCCCCTCCCCGACTCCCTCCATTCCCATTCTTTCGGATCACCCTTTAGACTCTCTCTCCTTCTGTCCCTCTCTCTTTCTTTCCTGTTTATTCCCATCCCAAAAACTCTCCCTCTCTCTTCCCCAACTTTTACTTTTCTTCTTCCGACATTGATTCATAGATTGCTGATTATTTTGATTATTTTTATGGATGATTCAATTGAAGATGATGATAGAGATGCATTGGCAGGTTTAAGCTCCGTTCCCCCTCATCGGAAGGCCCACTCTTACAGCCAGCAGTTGCGGGCTACCTCTGGTCCCAAGCGCTCTCACCAGCTCCGCAAGCATAGTCTCGACGAAGATAGGATTCCCAAAAATATTGACCACTATACTGATTCTTCTGATGACGAGTTCTTTCCTTATTCCACCACCTCCACCGCAGCTGGTGGTGGAGTAAATGAATACATTTCTCAGAGGCTTGACCAGAGCCTCTGCCTCGACGGCGTTGCTCCCAGTGGAGGAGGTTCGGAAGATTCTCGACAATCTCAACCATTGCCAGAATTTATAGGGAGCGGTGCTAATGGAATCTTCAAGATTCCGATTCGCGCAGCCGTGCATCCCAATCGACCGCCTTGCCTGGAGCTAAGACCGCATCCTTTGAGGGAGACACAAGTGGGAAAATTCTTGAGGACAATCGCCTGTACGGATACCCAGTTGTGGGCTGGACAGGAGAGTGGGGTTAGGTTCTGGAACCTTGAGAATGCTTATGAACCAGGGTGCGGATTGGGTGGGAGGGTGAGGAGAGGTGATGAAGATGCTGCGCCATATTATGAATCGGCTAACACATCTCCGACCACTTGTTTGATGGTTGACGATGGGAATAGGTTGATTTGGAGTGGACATAAGGATGGTAAGATCAGATCTTGGAAGATGGATCAGCCTTTGGATGATATCCCTTTTAAGGAAGGTCTTTCATGGCAAGCACACCGTGATCCTGTTCTTGCCATGGTTATGACTTCTTACGGTATATCCTCATAACTCTTTTTTAAGTTAACCTGAATAAGCGACTTTCTTAATGAGCAGAAAGTTGTTTGAATTTGACAAGATTTACATAATCTTTTAACTTTGGTGATATAAAGCTATAGGTATTGTCGCTCTTTTCTTCGAGTTCAAACTTATGTTTTTGCACCTCTAGATTAACAGGCAATTGATATTGATTCTCGCCAAATGAAAAGCCATAAATCAATTGTTTTGTCATTTCTTATCATAGATACTTTTCTATCAGTAAATTTCCTCGGTCTAATACTTTCTATCATACATGATACATCTATACATTATTTGGTATATTATGTTTCTCTTCAGGTGATGAAAAATGATCTATCGTCAGCATATTCTTAGAGTCATATTGCAGCATAGTTTCATTTTTCTGTGAACTGCTTCGTATATAATAAGAAGTTAGTTAAAATTATGCCGTACATTTTCAACCTACCCTGCATAACTTATGACTCATGTATGTTGCTTTGATTCAGGGGATTTGTGGTCGGGTGCTGAGGGTGGTGTTATTAAAATCTGGCCATGGGAAGCAATTGAAAAATCTCTCTGTCTATCATCAGGGGAGAGACACATGGCCGCTTTACTCGTGGAGAGGTCATACATTGACCTTAGGAGCCAAGTCACAGTTAATGGCATCTGTAGTATCTCTTCTCAGGATGTAAAATTTCTGTTGTCAGATAATGTTAGAGCCAAAGTTTGGTGTGCTGGATCTTTATCATTCTCACTATGGTATGTGTTATTCTCATAGAGTTAAGTATTAACTGAAAATCATATTGAGTTTTGAAAGATGTGAAGACTTGCTCGCAACTTTGTGCTTATTTTTTCATAGGTTGTAGCTAATCACTTGCCTTTACTCGATAGTGTGTTTTCAGGACGAAGCTCTGATTTTGTAGATTTCATCAGTTGAGTAAATTATTTAAGGGAAGTAATATGATTTCAAAGCATCTTAATGCTCATGAATAAGTCTTTAAAGAACAAGTTAACGAAAAAAGGAAAAAGTTTTGAAGTGTAAGCGTATCGAAAACCCTTATAAAAGAAGTGTAAGCATATCAAATTTACGCCACGCACCACGCACCACGCACCATGACCACATATTCCCTTTTCCCCTGGGCCAATTTACCTATTATGGAAATGCTAAAAAGTTCTCTGACTTGCAGGGATGCTCGAACGAGGGAGCTATTGAAAGTGTTTAACATAGATGGTCAGATTGAGACCCGAGTTGATATGTCGTCGGTGCAGCAAGATCAAGCAGTTGAAGATGAAATGAAAGTAAAATTCGTTTCCACATCGAAAAAAGAAAAGCCTCAGGGATTTTTGCAGCGATCACGCAATGCTATAATGGGAGCTGCGGACGCTGTTCGTCGGGTTGCAACTAAGGGAGCAGGTGCATTTGTAGAAGAACCTAAGAGAACAGAGGCACTAGCAATGACTACAGATGGATTGATTTGGAGTGGATGTACAAATGGCCAACTGATACAGTGGGATGGCAATGGCAATCGTTTGCAAGATTTCAATCACCACCCTTATGCTGTTCAATGCTTTTGTGCTGTTGGGACACATTTATATGTAGGCTATGTTAGTGGTGTTATCCAGATATTGGATCTAGAGGGAAACCTGATTGCAGGATGGGTTGCTCACAGTAGCCCTGTGATTAAACTGGCTGTTCGTGCAAGTCATGTTTTTAGCTTGGCTACTCATGGTGGTATTCGAGGATGGAACATTAGTTCTCCTGGAGCCCTAGACAATGTGTTGAGAACAGAATTGGCCGGAAAGGAATTGTCATACACAAGACGAAACAACTTAAGGATTCTGGTTGGCACTTGGAATGTGGGGCAAGGAAGAGCTTCACATGATGCATTAATGTCATGGTTGGGCTCGGCTGTTTCAGATGTTGGCATTGTAGTTGTTGGATTGCAAGAAGTAGAGATGGGAGCAGGCTTTCTCGCAATGTCTGCTGCAAAAGAAACAGTAAGATCTTGGTAACTCTTTATTGATGTTGTTAAATTCTTACGTGGTCGATTGAGTTGTTTTTAAATAGATTAATTATCTCACAATAATTGATCACTCTAGAGGAATCTACGTCGCAGTTGTCATATAAAAAGAAAGTAAAGACATTAATTTATTTCTAGAAGTCGAGCAAATTATTTGCTATAATCCAGAAGATCTTTAGCAGAATTTTTTTTGCAGTAATGTGTAAAAGATTACTCTTCCTAACTTGAATGCATCTTTTCTTTTTCTCCCTAGATTATAGTTTGACAATTAATAAGCAGTTTTAGTTTTCTGCTTAAATAAACTCCAACTGACGTTCTGATCATTAGAAACTTCACTCCTTTTCTTCCTCCCCCTCCCTTGTAGCCTGTTCTCTACTTGCATGATATTATTTCAATTTTATAATACATTTGTGCCTCGGTAGCCATTTCAACTTTTTTAGTATTCTGTGTATGTTTATCAATTTATTAACCATTTCTGTTCTAACTATAGGTAGGACTTGAGGGTAGTGCTGTAGGTCAATGGTGGCTGGATACAATAGGAAAAGCCTTAGATGAAGGAACAACTTTTGAACGAATGGGTTCTAGGCAGCTGGCTGGCTTGCTCATTTCTCTTTGGTAAGACCAAATAAAATTAACCTATCATTCTATGTAGTTCCTTGAGGTATTTGGTAAGGTTTTTGTTTTGTTGCTAACATTACTGTGTCTCTTCTTTCAAGCTTTATTTTTAATGGATTACCTTCAATTGATAGGGTGAAGAAGAATCTTCGAACACATGTTGGGGACATTGATGCTGCAGCAGTTCCTTGTGGGTTTGGTCGGGCAATTGGAAATAAGGTTTGTTTATAGCATTCGTGCAACTCATTTCCATGCATTATAAGTTTGCGTTAACACCTTTCTGTTTGCAGAAAATAGAATGAGAATACTGAAAAGATCAAATCATCACCTGCTTCTTCTCCTTCCCACTTCCCACCCCATCATTAGTTAAACGATGTGTGTCAAAACTATGCTCCTTATCTTCTTTTCTTATGAAAATAGAATCTTAAATTCTTAAATGTAATTACTCTCCTTTTGCATTCTTGTAAGTTGTGAAAAGGCTCATCTTTTCTTATCACCAACTCTTTCGTTCCAAGTACTCAAAATGGGCATGAAGAAAAAGTTGGAGTAACCTCTATCTCCTATGAACATCTATCTATGGAAAAGAAATCCTTTCTTGAAAGGGTAAGTGATAATAAGAATTAGGAACATCTGAAATGAGACCGGCAATGGAAGCAAGAAGCTTTTCCAATATGTGAAGGAAAGGTAAATGACATATAATAGGCACATAATTCTTTCACACAAGTATACAATTATGCCGCAGTTATAGATAAATGCTTTCGTGTAGTGGAACAAATAATAGCCTGCTTTTATTGTGTTGATCAAGGGACTAAATTTCCTTTTATGACTCAATTATCCTCTCTTTGCTGATCTGAATCTCCTCGAATGTTTATCATGCTAGCATTTATCTAATCTAGAAGTCTCAAACAATTTTTGACCATTTTCATATCATATATCATCGAGAGATTTTCCTAGTTCTTCACCAAGCCTATACAGTGGCTGAAAACTATAACATATAATTATTTATGCGCGTTTCTCAAGAATCTGGCATTCATGACCTTCAAAGCTTTCTTGTACCTGTAAAGCCTAATTGGTCGTCTGTAGTTGTAGGAATAAGTGCTCTTGGGAGAGAAAAGGAACAGAGCAGAGTAGTGATGTTCCTCAACACACTATATTAAACCTGTATCATGCCCATTTGAAACAAGCAAATAGTTACGATTACAAACTTTATCGTTATGTGACTCTGTTTAATTATAAAATCCAGAAGGATTATTGGCATGGGAAGATTCGTGGACATGGCCAAAATGTAACTGATTACCTTTACGAAATTGTTCTACTCCCTTTAAAATGTTGTGATTCAAGTTGACTCAAACAAACATTCTTGATTAAATTACTGCAGTGCTTTCTGAATGACTTCAACTGTCAAAAAAGTGAGATTGTGGACAGGATGTCGCTGAGTTATCACAGTTTTTATCCATTTTCGTTCTTGGCCAGTATTTTGAATGCCATTTCTTTGATGTAATTAAACAAATTTTCCCTAGCTGTTTGTAGTTATTGTATTAAATCTATCTTAAACACGGTGCTTTCTGATTCCTTGTTCTTCTACTTGTAATATACACTTGGTTGAAATTGTCCTAACAGGGAGGTGTCGGTTTGAGAATCAGAGTCTATGATAGGATAATTTGCTTTGTGAACTGTCACTTGGCTGCACATTTGGAAGCAGTTAATCGTCGGAATGCTGACTTTGACCACATATATCGAAACATGGTTTTCAGTCGGTCGTCTAACCTACTTAATACTGCAGTTGGTATGGTGCCATATCTGTTTTTGTCTTTCTGTCTTGCCTTATCCACATATTTATATTGGCTGCTTTACTCTTCTGGCTTGCCATTGGTCCTCTCTGTTGCAGCTGGCGTCTCAACTACGGTCCATATGCTTCGGAGTACAAATGTATGTATATCCTAGTACTGATTCATAGTACCAACATTAATTTAATTGCTTTTATATTCACAATATATTCACCCTTTTCGCTAACATTACAAGGCGTTGGTGATCTAGGCTGCTAGTGGTGTCAACTCTGAAGAACCAAAGCCTGAGTTGTCTGAGGCAGATATGGTTGTATTCCTTGGTGACTTTAATTACCGACTTTTTGGTATTACTTATGATGAAGCAAGAGACTTCGTTTCCCAAAGATGCTTCGACTGGCTTAGAGAAAAGGATCAGCTCAGGGCTGAAATGAAAGTGGGAAAAGTTTTCCAAGGAATGCGTGAAGCACTCATACGATTTCCTCCCACATACAAGTTTGAACGGCACCAAGTCGGTTTAGCAGGTAGAGTTAAACTATCAAAGTATGTCTTTTGATGCTTAACTATATATGACTTGGTTTAATCTCAGTCTAGATTTAACATAAAGGCCTGCCTCTGAGAATAAATGGACAATCCTCCATTGTTTTTTGTTTCTTATGGGAATTTTCATGTTTCCATGGTTTTGATACGACATTTACCTTTACAACTTTGCCTTACCCTTTCTAGGATATGATTCTGGTGAGAAGAAGCGCATTCCTGCATGGTGTGACAGAATAATTTATCGTGACACTCGATCAGATTCAGTATCTGACAGCAGTTTAAAGTATCCTGTGATGTCAACGATCTTATTGTGAGTTTTTCGGTCAATTTTTTTGTTGTGTTAGTATTTTTATCTTGTCGTATGATGTTGTTTGAGACTTTGCATATTCTGACACAGATATGAGGCTTGCATGGATGTGACTGATAGTGATCACAAGCCTGTACGCTGTAAATTTAATGTTAATATAGCGTACGTTGATAGATCAGTACGGAGAAAGGAGTTTGGGGAAATTATCAAATCTAGTGAGAAAGTGAAGTCTATTCTTGAAGAATTAAGTTATGTTCCAGAAACCATTGTGAGCACCAATAACATAATCCTCCAAAATCGGGACACATCCATTATTCGTATCACCAACAAATGTGCGAAGGACATAGCCACATTTAGAATTATCTGTGAAGGTCAGTCGACTGTCAAGGATGATGGAGAAGAGCATGATTATCGTCCTAGAGGTGCCTTTGGCTTTCCCCGGTGGCTTGAGGTATGTTATAGCATTCAATCCTCTTCTCCCACTTTCAGTTGCTTAATCCTTGAGCCAGTACAAACTTATCAGTGCCAGACCATGTTTTTATATAATTATATAAAACAGATCATACATGTCCTTAAAAAGTTTTACATGCCAACATAGTATGAGGGATATGAATAAAAGTGATTGTACTGACACAAGGAATATTTTTGTTTCGTATCTAAGGTATTATTTGTTGGTTTGAAAATAGGTGACACCAGCTGCTGGTGTAATTAAAGCTGAACAATCAATAGAGGTATCAGTACATCATGAAGAATTCCATACGCTAGAAGAGTTCGTCGATGGAATCCCACAAAACTGGTGGTGTGAAGATACTCGAGACAAGGAAGTGATATTGGTTGTGATTGTCCAAGGCAGTTGCTCAACCCAATCATACAGTCATCATATCCGTGTGCGCCATTGTTTTTCATCCAAGACTGTTCGTATAGACTCTAAATCCAACAGTTTTAGGAAAAACCAAGAAGCTTCTTCATTTAACCGCTCTGAATCTCATCAGCTTAGCAATTCTTCTGACACTGTTGATGATTTCGTCTCATATCTTAAACACCCTTGACTATGGAGTAATCATCCTATCTTAAAGGCATGTTAGAGTTTACTGACTTTAGTCAGCAGCAGCACGTGATGTAAAATAGTTGAGAACAAGGAGTCTCATAACTGGTTTAATCATTTTAGGACAGGTCCAATATATATGTTATGATCATTATTCTTTACGTATAAGTTCTTTTCTTTTTACTCTTGTTACATAAAAAATTCTTTTTAATTCCCAAAACATTCAAAGAAAATTTAGTTTTCTTGAGCTTTTGAGGTACTTCAGACACATTTGACGTGCCTGCAGTAGCATTACTACCCGGTACCAGAAATAGAACAAATACCAGACACATAAATCTCCAAAGAGAAGTCCTCTATTATGAACATTGGACAGAGTCAGTAAATGTAAATTCAAAAGCAACTCCTTGGCACGACTACTCCTTTGCTTGTTCCATGAGCATTGATGCACAAGGAGGTCGCAGTAGCAGCCACTGGTCTATTCATATACGTAAGCTTAATGTCTTGTAATCTGATCCCATTGCATGGATTACTTGAACTGCAAATGAAATTCATTGCTACTTTTGTGGCTGAAGTTCCCTTTATATTCTTATATGTTATTCCCCTAATCTTCACTCCAGAATTCTGATTATCAGTATACAAGTAAACCAGTAAACAATCACTTGTCTCTTCCAAAAAGGAGTAACAGAAGAGTGTGTAAGAGTTTACCTGTCGAGGACAACCGGCGTTATCAGGGCAATATTTCTGATCGATTATAACAGGGTTATACACATGTTTCATGATAATGTTCCGGAACATAATATTGGTTGCATATCCATTGCTGGGCCGTGCCCATGATTTTATGCGTACCCCGTTTTGTGTTCCTTTGAATATTGTATTTGTGACTGTTACGTTATTAACACCCTCTTCAATTACGTAACCTCCCAAACTACCAATACTGTTATCAAAATAACATAAAAGGGTCAAATTTGAATCTTAGAGGGCAAAATTGATCATTGAAACTTAAGTGCCAAATCACACATATTTTGAAACTTGGGAGGCCAAATTGGCTGCTGAAGTAAAGCATAGGGGACCAAATTTAAAATTTACCCAAAAAATAAAAGAGATTTTATAAAGGGCCTCTTATAAAAGAATATGATTTTAGGACACTTTTTTTTTATTATTTTTAACAAAATTCAACTACTTTTTATAGGAGAAATGACTACATGACTCTTTTATTTTAAATTTTTTTGATTAAATTCGTGACTGTTAAACCAAGGTTTAACAATTTTTTTTATAACATGATATAACGTGTGAATAAATTTTAAAGGCAGAATGCTAGACCATGGTCTAACAACATTTTTTTGTTAGAACAAGATCTAGCACGTGGACATTTTAGTCTTCTTCATGTTAAAAATGCATAATTTTGTTAAAAAAATTGAAGCGTCTCTCTAAACCAATTTCTCAAAAAATAAAGAAACCATTAATTTATTATGGTTACTACTCAAAATGGAGTCAGTGTAAGGGAAAAAGAAGAAGAAAGAACCTAATTCCATGCCCAGGGCCACAAGCAATGCGATCAATCCATAAGTTTTTGGAGCCAGGGCCAATAGATATGCAATCATCTCCGGTTTTTATTATGGAGCTGCTAATCGTAACCCCACTAGAGAATTGAACATGAATACCGTCTGTGTTGGGACTCCAATTGGGGGCAATGATCTTAACATTTCGAATCATAACGTTACTGGAATGGCCTATTGCTATGTGTATTATCTGACTGTTTATTGATGTCAACCCCCTCACTTCCACATTGCTAGACCACAAGAACGAAATTGTCTGTATTGGCATCCATCCCAATCAAATCAATTCACATTCAATTAATGAACTAGAAATTATGAATTAAGGCAAATTAATATAGCCTTACCCTTGCTCCAGGAGGGCAACTTCTTGTTCCTGATTTACGGCAGGCCCAAAATCCAGACCCCCTGGCATCAAGTGTCCCTCTGAATAAAGAAACTCTAGAAACATGTTTGAACAAAATCCAATAACCAGAACTCCCAAATGACCAATAATTGGTTGGAGCTACGAGTGTTCCATCAATCACGAATGATATTATGCTCCTACATGGACCACTAAATACAACAGGTTTTAGCAAGAACCTCCCTTTCGGAGCGTATATGGTGGCCGCTCTATTTGAGACGCATGCTAACGACCATGCCCTCACGAATGCTTTTGTAGATTCTCTTCGGCCATCTGGTATTGCACCAAAACTAACCACGTTGATGTTGTACGCCTCCAGTACTGCTCCCTCTGACGCTATTATTATGGAAATAAGCAATGAGTATGCATAAAATATACGCTTATTATAAGCCATTTCGTTGATGATTCTTTAATTTGACTATCATTCTTGTACATATATATACTCTCTGTAATAGAGCTCAAGCTCATGCATAATGTCGGGTGTGTATAGAAACATCATCAACGTCTTAAGTTAAACGTAGTCTTTAATTCATTTTCATGTGTCTTTCATTTAAGACTTTACTTAAATGTTACTTAGCTTTTCTGCATGATTTGATTCCCTTTTCTTTGGGATAAAATGGCACTGGACTAACAAGTATTGTGGCTAATAAAGATGGGCAGTTTGCTTACAATTGAGGTCACCGAGTAAACAGCGTGGAAGTACGTAGATTTAGAAAGGGTGGTTTGCAAGTCGCGACATCGTTGCCAATTTCTCTTTTGAATTAAGAGTGGCAGAGGCTAATCAAGCGGGAATATAGCTTCCGGAATATTTGCATGAGGAAGTTGTTTGGTTGCGTATGAGAAAATATCTAGTACGTAATATGGTGTAATTTTCTTAAGTTTTATGAGCTCATTATTAGAATGTGAAAGGTAAAAGTCATTAATGCCTCTTGAACTTTAAAGTAACAGACATTTAAAATCAATAGTACAGTTAAACGTGCGTTGCTTTATAATATTTTCCAAGATCAATATACTTTTAAAATAGAAACTATATGTTACTATAAGAATCTACATATTTATTCAAGCTAAGTATAGAATGTTTCCATTAACAATCAAAATCCTTTCAATTGTTTTACTAATAAATATAAGTACTGATATGTATGTCCACTGCTTTATAATATTGATTTATATATACACATTTATATTCCGGATAGAAAAAAAAACTAACAAATAAAATGAGCAGTAATAGAGATATTCAAGATAGAGCTGTTCCATTAATTTTAAAAAAGAAAAACAAATTGTTTTAATGAAAGAAAAAACACATTGTTTGTTTTAATCATTTTATGTTTATTTAAATCAACCAAGTGATTGAGATCTTCAACTGTAATTCAACAAAAAGAAAATATTTGTCAACATTTAAAAATTAAATTATGCTACATAAAGTGAATGGATGATGAAGCTAATATAAGAAAAAAAAACATGAATTTCAAATTAGCAAAATGTAACTCTCGATGTAGAACATAGAATGTATAGAAAAAATGAAACTCTTGGACATAATCTATTTAGTATTACCAAGATTCTTCTTTGCTTTACTGTGTTGTTACAGTGAAGCTTTGAGCTTCAGTATAGAAAAAAATGAGTGAAGACATTTCTCTTTTCCAAGCTATTCTGTTTCTTTATATTATTCATTTTATAATCTTTTTTATGTGTTTAATGAACAAATTTAATTTTAATTATTTTTATTTCACTTTCAATGTAGTACCACTTTCAAAAATTTAATCATAATCCCTAGAATATCCTCACTACTCTTCATTGAATACTACATATGATTACTATTGTACTCTTTGAATTAATTATAACACCAAAAATAACCTACTTTCCAACAATTGAATTTAAATGTTACAATTTTGAAGAGAAAGTTAAAACGTTATAAATCCCTAAACCGTTACAAATTTAATTGATATACGTTACATAAAATCTAGCTCATTTTCTACGGGATAAATATTTTTAAATAAAAAAACATAATATTGTACTATATATATATATATATTGATCCAATTTTGATAAATTTTCGTTGTCCTATTTATATTACATATTTGGCCCTATATACTTTGACATTTTGTAGTGAAGGTTTGTCCAGAACCATCCAGTATTAGGTATAACATGTACGAATCGACCATCTATATCTTACTTTGTTTGATTCTATTCTTATTTTTTGTTTGGATTTATCCTTACTTTTTGTTTTGAAATGTAGAAATATATATATATAAATAAAGGTGGGCATAGATACATTTCTTATCTCCTTTCGTCATGTATCCATACCCAAATTTTACTTATTTAATTATCAAACTTTCTTATAAAATTCAATTATCATCAATTTGTTCTAATGATATCTATTAATATTAATGTTTTTTGTTCTTGAAATTGAAAAAACTTTGAAACCGTTGAATTGGAGGTGTAAAGGATTATTTTCTAATCAGGGATCAAAGGAGAAAGTATTGATAATAGTTGATTTATATGAGTATTAATGAGAGAGAATTTAAGAATAAGAGAATGTAAGGAGTAAATGCTCTGAATTATATTTGCTTGAGTTGTATTGAATGTTTGAGTTCCACTTAATACATCGGCCTTATATAGGCTTCCTAATTTACATGAATTGATTAGAATAATGATAAAAGGGAGGGGACGTTTCTGCCAGGTATGATCATCTTTCCCTTCCTTACTTATCATTTTCATCAGTCTCATCCAGCCGTCAATCAATCACAGTCATTTGGTGATTTCTTGTGGTTCGAGCTAGTCAGTCGTAGCCATTTGGTGACCTGTCATCCTGTCTCGTCTGAATCATTCAACTACCTAATCAATCATGTCACTTAACTGTCATTTCAGATCATTTTCGTTCATTCTCGTTCTTCTTCTTATCCTTCTATTCTCATTCTTACACAGTTTAGCGAGTGCCTTGTCTGTTCAGGGTAGTTCACCGAGTCTCAGGTTCCTTTTCTCTCTCAATAGGCATGGGTCCCCTTAGTCTTTTCCTGTTCTTGAAGGTGTGGGTCTTCTTAGTCTTTTTTCGTACTTGAAGGCGTGGATCCCTCGTCAGTCAGATCCTATTAACTAGTCATCTTTTCTCATTTTCATGCTCTTTTCCGTTCTTGAGGTGCTGATCATTGTCTACCTTTCTCGTTCTTGGGTGCTAATCCCCATCTTGAGGTACTGATTTCTGTTCTTATTTATAGGTGTCTTGCAACTTTAGTCTTCTTTTTCATTTCCACTTTTTTTGCCGCTTTCCACGAGCCCTTTAGTTGGCCCTCATTGTCCACGTAGCAGTGTGTATTTTTACCTGTTCATTTGCCTCCTATTACTCTTTGGTGATGATAGTCGAAGCGCAATGAATGTTCCCGACACGCATCCAATTTTGGGGGAATGCTTATCTTTTGGTTCGTTTTCACATATTCGTTAATTATTTTATCCTGCAAGCATTAATTGTTGCGTAGAAAAAGTTATCATTTCTTTAAGAATTAAATGCACACCATCATTGCCTCATTTCTATGGTTGCTGGCACGCTCCTAAAAAATTTCATTCTCTCTTTACTTTGTGTGATCTTATCTTCTTATGGTAAGATCTCATCGTGATAAGCGAGCGTGCTTGACTTTTCTTTCATTCCTCATGCGCATCATTTCATCTACCATATTTGCAGGCCACAAGTTTCTTTTTCTCCAGCTGTCACATTGTCATTGGCTTGCCCTTTAGGTAGACGAGACGTTACGTCTCTTCCCATGCACCCGTCATTTACCCTTCCCTTTTTCAGAACTAGTGTCTTTTCGTTTTCAAATTTATTAAATGTTTTGAATTTGATTTTGGCATCCATAACCTATATCATGTAGTAGTCTTCTTCATTCTTTCTTTCCACGCACATTCCTACCTTCTGTAAGTCTTCCTTCTTCCCTTCTTCCCTTCTTCGTCTTCGTTGTTTCTTTTCTTCTTGCTTTCTGCTCCATTTTTCTTTCTCTGATAGTAATGGAGGAGCATCCATTTAAGGTTACTGTTCCTCTAGTTAAAAATAGGGACAAATTCAATTGCTTCGTATCCCTTCATCAAGATGCCTTCCAGCCAAACGTAGTCTACGGTTTCAGGAAAGGAATCCCTAAATCTTTTTCTTGTAATCCCCCTTACCAGATCTCGCTAGCCTCGATGTACATAGCCTTAGGGTTAAAACTTCATTTCTCTTCTCTCTTTCAAGACTTTTCCAGTACCTTCAACCTTGCCCCTTCCCAATACACCCCTAGCACTTACATGGTTCTTTTAGGGATCGAAGCCTTCAATAGGAGGCACAAATTGAATATAGGTGTAGATAAGATCCGCGCCATATATATAGTGAAAAGGCATAGATCGTCCCATTACTTAGCTCCTCGCGTGAGTAAGAAGTGGGAAGGTCCAATTATTGACCTCCTTAGTAGGGATAAATGCTGGGAGGAAGGTACCCTCCTTATAGGTGGGAACTAGGGTGACGACGGCCGATGGGTCATTCCCCGGATCTGGGGAGAGTTCAGTAAGTGGACGGAGCTCCCCTCCCTTTTTTCCTTTTCGCCTTTGTCTCACTTTGTTGTTCTATTGTTGCTTTGGTTTATAAATACTGACAACCTATTTGTTCTTTTTGTTTTGTGCAGACAAAAACCTGAACAAGAGGCATATTATTCCAAAAGACGTAGTCGCGCAACTCTGTGCCGCCTACAATTGCCCAGAACGGGACTAGAGAGATCTTCTTGACCCAATGAGAGAGATCAAAGTCGCGGTCGCACCCATTCTAGTTGCTGAATCTGTTGTCTTCTCATCCTTTGTGACAGAAGTTCCTTGGGCCATCCCCGTTACGATCTCTAGACGAGTTCTTCTAAGTATTTGGAATCAGAGCTGGAAGGAGAGGAGTCCGCACAAGAAGAAAGAGAACGCGAGGTTCAACGGGAGGCTGCATTGAAGGAGGCAAAAGAATAGGACGCGGTTTTCTATTTCTACAAGGAGCTCAAAATGTCAAAGCACCTCAGAAGCAACTTGTGGGGGACACCTGCTCTCGCTCAAAATGGGGAACGCTGTCTTAGGTGATGTCAATCCCCCCGTTCCCATTTCCAATGTCACTCCCCTCTCTGTCGCGTCTGATCTCCCTGCCTCTGTTACCGAGGCTTCTCCTGTTCGGGGGAGGACTTTCACACACCCTCCTCCTCTTGCCAGGACGCCAAATCCTCATTCCTCTAGTTCCTGACGTCTATCTAAGGAGACAGGTCTTTTAAGGTGGCGGCGATGCCTCGCTGCTCCACGAGTTCCTACTAATGTCAGCTTCCTGAAGGAACCCCATTCTTCACAAGTGATCGCGAAGGGGATCATTTCTGATGTGGACACGTGCACTCCGTCAGATGTCCGTCTACGATAAGGTCATCAACCTGGGTCATACTCTGATGCAGGTACTTCTGTTTCCTTTTGTCCGTTTACATCCTTATTTTCATACATAACATCCTTACCAATTTATTTACTAACACTTTTTGAACATGTCGTGACCTACCACAACGGGTTTCAGGAGGATATTCACTCTGCTGAAGTAGAGATGGCTGGTTGAAAGTGTAAAGTGATGGAGACCACCAAGGCTTACGACGTCGTTGTCTCAGAACATGATGACTTTAAGAAGGTGGAAGTTGAGCTTCAATGGGTTATCGCCTGTTTGACTTCCGAGCTTGATGCGGCCACGACTAAACAGTTAAAGCTTGATGAGTCTTTGCTGGAGGAAGAGAAGATTACCGAGGTAATCGGGGAGAACCTGACCGTTGTTAAGGCAAGGTTGGTTAATGTCGAGGAGGCTTTGGCTAACTCACGCGAACGGGAAGCTAGACTCAAGGCCGAGTACCAGGCTATGGTTGATGGGTACGAGCAGATGGATTATACGGTAGGTTACCACAGCGCTAAGGCTGATAAACCTCCCCGCATGTCACTTGTCTCACTTCCTGACGATCCCGGTGACCCTGAGGCCGAGCTTCTCACTTCCACCACTGAAGCTGCTACTGATGTTACTCCCAAGGATGTGGAGACTTAGCATTTTTTCCTTTTTCCTTTCATCATATTTTATTGTATTTTATTGTATTTACTTTAACTTAGTAATTTGAGATCGTTTTTTAATTTTCACTTTTTAGCGGAATGATTTATTTCTTCAATATGCTTTATCATTTCCCTTCATCTTATCACTTAGTACAATTTCATCAATCATATTTCTCTAGCCTTCTTGAATTCTTAGTAAAATTCTATAAAAAATTTAGGACTTTAAAATACTCTTTTCCTTTTTAATAGTTTCCATGGTTAACTTTTCAGACAGTTAATTAAATAAAATTATCGACTAGTTTGATACTTAGTTTTTAAACTCTTGGAAAAAATTTCAAGGAATGCCTAGACAAGAGTACGTTTAATCATTTTGGTCGTTTCTACTTTTCATCCATTAAGGCTGGAATTTCCTTCCCGTTTATAATGTAATGGGTCCATTCCCCCTTTCGTTCATTGCAATTTCTTCATTCCTTTTGTGACGAAGTGCGCCCATTGAAGTCTCCTGCTTTCATGGTTTATCCTTCTTTAGTTATTTTTTCTTTTGAGAGTAGGGATTATGGGATGGCCCTCTCAAGGACTCTTCATGCCTCTAGTTTCTTTAGATTATCATGTATGACCCGGTTTGATCTTTCTACTTGTCTGTTCCCCTGTCAGTAGTAAGGCGTGAAGAAACGGTTTGTGTTCTTCAGATCTTTACAAAATGTTCTTTCTAAGTTCCCGGTGAACTAAAGTACGTTGTCAGATACTAAGATCTACGGGATCATGTACCTGTATACTAAGTTTTTTCATAGGAACCCCCTTACTTCTCCCTCACAAATTTGGGCAAAGGCTTCAACCTCGATCCACTTAGTAAAATAATCCATTGCTACCTATAAAAAACGCATCTGGGAAGGTACCATGATGAGCTTCCCAACAATGTCCAGGGCCCACTGCATGAATGACCAAGGACTAGCCACTGTTTTGAGTTCTTTAGGAGCCATTTTTACTATAGGTGTGAAATGCTGACACTTGTCTCACCTTTTCACATACTATTTGGCATCCTGATATATTCGAAGCCAGTAGTATCCTTCATTCATGACTTTATGGACTAGTGATCTACCCCTAGTGTGGTTTCCGCATATGCTCTCATGAATTTCTACAAACATATACTTGGCCTCTTTATCCCGCAAGCACTTCATGTATGGTCCTATAAACATCTTCTTATATAATACCCCATTGATGATCGTGTGCCTGGCACTCCGTTGTTGCACCTTCTTGGCAAGTACTTTATCTTTAAAAAGAGTTCCTTCTTTAAGGAAGCCGATTATGTCGTCCTGCCAACTGGGTTCCCGTTCAACTTCTACATTAGTCACGTTATTCCATGGGAACGAGATGCTTGGCTCCTTCAGAATTTCCAGAGGACATTTATTTTGTCAGGGAAGCGTAATGAATATCCTAGATTTTCCAGGGCATTTGCGTGCCTGTTCTCGATTCTCAAAATTTAGTGGATCTCATAATTTTTTTGCGTGCTGAGATCCTTTTCCCATTGCAAATAATTCACCATCCGTTCATATTTTGCAACGTATTCCCCCATGACCTGCTTTATAACTAACATGGAATCACATAATATTTTTACATTTGTTACCACGTATTCCCATAGTAAGGATACTCCCATGATCAGTGCTTTATACTCTACTTCATTATTTGACGCATTGAATCTGAAGGACATGGAGTGCTCCAATATTTCTCCTTAGGGAGTTTGTACTACTACCCTGCTCTTGCTCTTGCTCATTTACTATTCGAAGCACCATCAACAAAGAGTTTCCAAGTTCCATCTTCTCCAATTTAGTGGGTTTCCCGTTCAACTTCCCCTTTCGTGAAGTCTGCTACAAAATCTGCTAACCTTTTCTCTTTTATCAAAGTTCGGAGCTTGTAACTGACGTCGTGCTGGCTCAACTCAATTGACCATTTTTATATTCTTCCGCTTGTGTCTGTTGAGTGTAGAAGGCTTTTAATGGGAGAATCGGTTAACGCCTTGATGCCGTGGGCCTAGAAATAAGGCCTTAGCTTCCATGCTGTAGTTACAATGGCCAATACTAGTTTTTCCATCCGTTTATATCTCATTTTTACCGGTACAATATTTTTTCTCATGAAGTATACATGTTTTCATTTCCTTTCCTCTTCTTTGATGAGTATTGCGCTGACTGCCGTCGTGGAGACAGCTACGTACAGCGGAAGCTGCTTGTCGGGTGTAGCTTTGGAGAGTAAGGGGGAGTTGTAAGGTATTCCTTAATCTTGGCAAGGGCTTCTTCATAGTCTTCATTCCAGCCGCTCGTGGAATTTTTCTGCAACCTCAAGAAGAAAGGCTTGCATCTGTCCTTTGACCTGGAGATGAACCTATTCAAGGCGGCTAATCTTCCCGTTAACCCTTGGATTTCTCTGAGGTTCTGCGAGGACTTCATTTCTATGATCACCTTTACCTGGTCTGGGTTCACTTCGATTCCCCGTTGTGTAACTAGGTGCCCAATAAACTTTCCCACCGCCACTCCAAAAGTGCACTTCTCTGGGTTCAGCTTCATGGGATTTTTCCTTAGAATAGAAAATGATTCTTCAAGGTCTTGAGTGTGGTCTTCTTGCTTCTTACCTTTGACCAACATGTCATCAACATAGACTTTCATATTCTTTCCGATCTACTCGTGGAAGACCTTGTTCATCAGCCTTTGATAAGTTGCACCTGCATTCTTTAGACCAAAGGGCCTGACTTTGTAACAATGGACATCGTACTTAGTAATGAAAAAAGTTTTTTCTGATCAAGTTGGAACATTTTTCGTTCAGTTCAAAGAGTCATTCTGGCATCTTCTTTCAATGCTTGCTAGTAAACAGTGGTTGTCTCTTTGAGACCCTCTCTCCCTTACATACAACGTATTTGAGCGCTTTTTAGTAATACGATATGTTGTGAAGAGTCGATTCAACAAGAGGAATCAGAGCTTCTCCCTCTGGTCAATCGCAATTATTTATGGAAGAGCGAGAGAGCAGAATCCGAATCAGACCTAATTGTAACCTAAGTAAGCATCCATGAAGCTGATTAGTTTGTTCCCTGAAGTGGCTTCTACCATTTGATCTATAATTGGCAGTGGGTATTCGTCTTTAGGGCATGCCTTGTTTAGGTCAGTGAAGTCCACATAGATCCTCCACTTCCCGTTCTTCGTCCACACTACTAGCATATTAGCTAGCCATTCAGGGTAGTTTAATTCTCTAATAAAATCCACTACCAAGAGATTCTCGACCTCCTCTTTAATCTCTTGATTTCGTTTAGGGGTGAAGCTTTTTTTCTTTTGTTTTACAAGTTTTACGGAGAGATCCATGTTTAACCTGTGGCAGATGATCTCTTCTAAAATTTCAGGCATCTCTTGTGCTGTTGCTGCAAATACATCTCCGTTTTCTTTCAAAAATTTCACTAACTTCCTTTTCTCATTTTCCTCGAGACGGGCTTCAATGTTGGTCATCTTCTGGGTCCCTTCTTCCAAACATATGAGCTACGTTTTCTCTCTGCCTCGTACCTCGGGCTGTCTCGCCCATTTTACTGTGATTGCTATAAATCCCCGGATATGTTTTCTCTAACCTTCTCCGTAGCCTTTTTCTTAACGAATTCTAAAGCGGTCATATAATAGAAGTGAGCCTGATCGCCTCTTATTGTTTTCACTCCTCTAGTGATGGGTACTTAAATACTGGGTAAAACATTGAGGGTACAGCCTTCATCCTATGGAGTCAGGTCCTCCCCGGGATTTTGTTGTACGGGGACATCGTTCCCAATACCATGAACTAGGTCATATAGTTAAAAGGATCCACGTTCAATGGGAGGGTCAGAGTTCCTTCCGAGTAGCTAATGGCTCTGTTGAAACCAATCAACGGTTGCAAAGTCTCTTGTAACTTTAGATCTCCCATGGATAATTTCTCCACGGTTGCTCGGTATAGGATGTTTACTGCGCTTCTATCATCCACCAAGACCCTACTCAACAAACAAATGCCAACTTATATTGAAATGATGAGGGCATCATTGTGGTGTTTGTCATGTTCTAGATCGAAGTCGTTCAAGACTAGTGGCAAATCCATGTTGCTTCTTGAGGGCTTTTGCTGATGTCTACATTGGTCATTTACAATATATCTTCCTTTCATTTCTCGTCGTCCCCTCTTGTTCGGTTAATGCTATAGTCGTGTCGACGATGCAGAGGGGATGCTTCCCCTTGTCCCGCTTGTCTTCTTCTCGACTATCTTTCTCAGTTTCACATTTCTGTTCATCCTTTTTTACAAATTGGCTAAGGTACCCTTCTTTGCTCAACTGCTCAATATAGTCCTTGAGCTAAAAATAGTCCCGCATGTAATGCTCATTGTTCTTATGGTAGGAGCAATATTTATCTTTATCCTTGTAGCAATGTTCCTTGTGTCACAACGTACATGCGACGTGGAGCAGCGATTGAAAAATCATTTTTGAAAAAAAAAATTCAGAGTCGCAACCAATCATTTAGGGCATGACTGGTCACCCAATTTTGAAATCAAATATTTTGGTTTGCAAAAATTTAAAGTTGGTTTGACAGTCATTTGCGTGTGGGGAAGGTATTAGCACCTCACAAACACCCATTATGAAAAATGGTTACCAAATTTAATCAAATGCTATCCAAATTATTTTTTAAAATAAAGTTATGGAATTCAATTTTGAATGTCTCATTTGGTACATTTTGCATCGTAAAAATGAGCAAATAAATGACCTTTAATGGGTGGGACCATTGAAAAATTAATTTGTTTTTTAATATTTTTCTTATATCAAAGCATTATTGGAGTTACTCTACTAGAAAGCTAAAAGAGTTATATTGATCAAAAATAATATTTAGATAGTACATGGGGTATTTATACACATGGATAAGAAAGTTAAAAATACTAAAATATCCTTAAATACCAGAAAAGTAACAAAGATAAACAATATTATCCAACACTCCCCCTTAAGCTGGCGCATAGATATCAATAATGCCTAGCTTGCGAAGAGTTGACTGTAGAAGAGTAGGATCGACAGGCTTTGTAAGAGCATCAAAAGTTTGCTCAGATGAAGGAACAAACTTTGTAGAGATAACTCAAGACCGAGCTTTCTCTCGAATGAAGTGAATATCAACCTCGATATGCTTGGTTCTTTCATGAAGAACAGAATCTGAAACTAAAATTAAGGCCGCCTTATTGTCACAGTACAATGTGAAAGGTAAACAGAGCAAGGAACCGAGTTCCCCTAGAATAGAATAAAGCCAAAAAACCTCACAAGTCCCTTGAGCCATTGCCCTGTATTCTGCCTCAGCAGAAGACCGAGAAACCACAGACTGTTTCTTGCTTTTCCAGGAGAGAAGATGATTACCATAAAAAGTACAAATACCATATGTAGATCTCCTATCTGTCTTTGACCCAGCATAGTCAGCATCAGTAAAACAAGACACATCAAATCTATTTTTGGAGGAATAGAAAAGAACAAGGCCCGAAGGACAAGACTTCAAGTATCTCAAAATGTGGTAAACTGCATCCAAATGTGAAGTACATCGAGCATGCATAAACTGGCTCACATGGCTAACAGAAAAAATCAGATCGGGACGTGTGTTAGTCAGATAAATAAGTCTTCCAACCAATCTCTGATACATACTTGGATTTGCTAATAGTTCACATGATTCAGCTGAAAGTTTGACATTCAGATCCATAGGTGTAGATGCAGGTCTAATCCCAACATCCCAATATCACCAAGCAGGTCAACAACATACTTCTGATACGAGAGAGAGATACCTATCTCGGAACGAGCAACCTCAATACCCAAATAATACTTTAGCCCCTCCAAATCTTTGATATCAAAAGCTGAACTAAGATCTTTCTTGACCTTAGTAATGACGATACTGTCATCACCAGTCAAGATGATATCATCCATATACACAGAGAGGATGACGCATTGCCCTAATGAATTCTGTCTGATAAAACATGTATGATCAGAGTGACATCTAAGAAATCCCAACTCAAGCACCACTGCACTAAATCGAGCAAACCAAGCCCGCGGAGACTGTTTCAATCCATACAAAGATTTTCATAGACGACATACTTTCCCTGAATACTCCCCCTCAGCCCGAAAACCCAGAGGCAGATCTATATAAATAATCTCATCCAAATCACCATTTAAGAAGGCGTTCTTGACATCCATCTGATGCAAGGGCCAGGAGCGAGAAGCAGCCAAAGAGATAATAAGACGAACAGTAGTGAGTTTTGCAACAGGAGCAAATGTTGCATTGAAATCCTTGCCGGGATTCTGAGTAAAACCTTTGGCGACTAGACGTGTCTTGTACCGATTAACTATTCCATCCGCATTATATTTAAGATTGAATACCCAATGACATCCAACCGTTTTCTCCCCCAGAGGCAAAGCAACCAAGTTCCAAGTATGATTATCTTGCAAGGCTTTCATCTCATCTTACATGGTGGCCACTCATCGTGGGTCTCGTGTTTCTTCCCCCAACAGATTACATAATCGTAGTAGAATCAATGTGACTGAAAAATCTGTGAAAGGTACTGGATAGAGCACTATAAGAAATATGATTCTCAATAGGGTGGTTAGTATAACATGATAAAGTGAGGCGATTAGGGGGCGACGGTCTCGCAAAGGATATCGTCGAGAGGGGGGATGATCAGTACCTTCATTCGTAGAGGAGTTCAGCACAGAGATATGAGAGCGACGACTATACACCTTGGTAGGAGGACCTGCAATGGGAGGCAAAGAAGTAGGAGAAACAACGGGAGCATCTATATTAGGGGGGTCAAGAATAAGGACAAGACGAGGAAGATCCTCAACAAATGGGACCCCAGTCCTAACACCAGTGGAACCAGAAAAGAATGGGGTATTCTCCCAAAAAGTAACATCTAAAGATCCGTCTAGATGAGGGATCGTAACATCGATACCCTTTGGTCTGAGATGAGTATCCCATAAATGCGCAACGGATAGACCTATCGTCCAACTTTGTTCGAGTAGGACTCTTGTTTTGAACAAAGCAAACACAACCAAATACATGAGAAATAATAGGGAAAAAGGTTTTTCGGGATGAAGAAGACCTAAAGGAGTTTGCCCGCCTAATATTCGACTAGGAACTCTATTAATCAAATATGTTGCGGTGAGAACAGACATGTCCCAAAAAATTTAGGGAACCGACATTCCCTTCAAAAGGCAACGGGAAATGCCCATAAGGTGGCGATTCTTACGCTCAGCTACGCCATTTTGTTCAGGAGTATATGGACATGTAAGCTGCTGAAAAATCCCAAGACTAGAAAGATGAGAGACAATATCACCCAAAATATACTCCCCCCGTTATCAGAACGAATCGATCGAACAACAGTTTGATACTGGGTTTTGATCATAGTAAGAAATTGTTTAAGCACATGTGAGACATCAGATTTTTCCCTAACCAAATAAACCCATGTACATCTAGAAAAGTCATCAATAAATGTGACATAATATCGGTGTCCAGACATAGCAGTAATAGGAGATGAACCCCAAACATCATAGTGAATTGAATCAAATGCACCAACAGATCTATTCATGAGAGAAATATAAGGCTTACGAAAATGTTTCGAAAGCTCGCAAATTTCACATTTAAACTGAAAGTGTTTACATGCATCAATCAACGAAGGAAATAACCAACAAAGATACTGAAAATTGACATGTCCCAAACGAGCATGCCACAAATGTAAGTCTCTAAAAGAAAAGGAAATAGGAAAATAAAAAATAATAGAAGAGACAACTCGAATAATAGCATCTGGTGGTTGAAGGGGAGGTGGATCGCCAAAGTAGTATAGTCCATCCCGCTCATATCCCCTGCAAAAAATCCTCTTCGTACGACGGTCAAAAAACAACGATCAGTAAAAAAATGACAGCACAATCTAGAGCTTTGGCTAGGCGACTAACAGATAAAAGGTTCATAGCAAATTTAGGCAAATGAAAAATAGAGGTAAGAGTAATTTCAGGAGACAGTTGTACAGTCCCTCTCCAGCTCATAACAGTCCGAGAACCATCAGCTAACTATGCCGAACCTTTAACAGGTTCCAATGGTGTAGAAAAAAACTGATAACTCACCAGTCATATGATCATTTTCCCTCGAATCCAAAATCCATGTAGGTGACTCAGTATGAATATGAAGTGTAGTGGGAGTACCTGAGGCAGTGGAGGTAGGAGGATCAGAGACAGGAGCAATAGCAATAGTAGGAGTCTGTTGAGACATAAGACGAGACACCTGAGCCTGTAAAGCTGCTACATAAGAGAGGATAGATGACTCGGTCAAATTACTGGTGGCTACAGAAGTATTAGCTACCGTTGCCGATCTAGTGGGTATATTAATCTTTTTCTGAAATTGAGGGCGCAACTCGGGATGAAGTTTCCAACAAGTATCCTTGATATGACCATTGTTCCCATAATGATGATAAAATTTCCTCCCAACTGGAGGATGAGAACAAGAGAAACCACAAGCACCAAGGACCATCTGATCATTATTACTAGCAGTGGCAGGGATGAGAGTCAGGATCGAGATAAGACATCGATGCTCATCTCCATCAACCATGGCAAAGGTCTCAAGCAAGGATGGTACAGGAGATGAATTAAGGATTTGGGTACGAAGTGACTCAAATTTAGGCTTAAGCCCCATCAGAAATGCATATGTGTGATGACGATCTAGCCTATTGACTACTACATGAGCCGTTGTCCCAAAGTCACTGACTGGTTCATATTGAGCCATCTCATCCCACCGTACACGTAAATATCCAAAAAATTGAGCAACATTCAATCCAAGTCTCTCCTGATTGCTACTAACAATCTCCTGATACAACTTAAAATATCGAGCCTCATTCCTTGAATGGGCATACATGGAAATCAAAGCATTCCACAAATCGACAATCGTATCATTATACATAAACATATTATAGACCGAAGACTTCATAGATCCAAACATGCATCCCAATATCAAACAGTTATCAACATCCCACTGGGCTTCCTTTGCATCATCATCTTTAGGGCGAGGAACACATCCTTGAAGCCAATGACTCTTTCCCCGTCCACCAAGAAATAACTTCAACGATCGAGACCAAGCAGTAAAATTTCATCCATTTAAAAGAACACTAGTAACTCTTCCACCGGACACAGGATAAGCCAGATCTGGCTTAGCAACAGCCATAACAGCGACATTTGAAGATTCAGACATCACGAATCTAAGAAAGCAATACAAATTATCAAGAAAATCCGATGGAGAGATGAAGAAAGATTGAACACGACCGTTTATATCATGAAAAAGTCACCAAACGAGTGACCAATTTATGGTCTAAGCCACAACAATCCAAAAAATACAGAAAATCCTAGGTCTGGTCAGCACACAGTCTAGGAAAATCCAACCACTTTGAAAAAACAAAGCTGGAAACAGTAAAAAAAAGAGCTCCGACGATCGGAGGTGGCGGCACCGGCGGTCGGAGGCTGGGTGGTGGTGGGTGGAGGCGTCCGACCCAAGTGGCGGTGGTCGGTGCTGTCTGGTGGCTGTGGCAGTGATGGGTGGCAGATTAGGGTTTGGGTTAGGGTTAGGCTCTGATACCAACTAGAAAGCTAAACGAGTTATATTGATCAAAAATAATATTTAGATAGTACATGGGGTATTTATACACATGGATAAGAAAGTTAAAAATAATAAAATATCCTTAAATACCAGAAAAGTAGCAAAGATAAACAATATTATCCAACAACTCTCGGTGTCCTAAAAATAACTTCTCACCTTGGTAGTTCGAGAAATTTGGTATCACAAAAATTTCAAAGTCCGTCATCGGATTTTTTAATTTTAAAGAAAAAAAACTAAATAATGAAATTAACAAAAATTAGATCTAATTACTAAAGTTTCAATCCATACATATTCAAACATTAATTCTAATGATAGAGAAATGGGACAAGAATCACATTTTAAATAAAATAATATAAGAGTGCTATATAAATAAAGATGTCAAATTATAGGAAATATGGAAATTAGAGACCATGTGTAAAGGATGAATTTTTTTAAAGAAAAATGATGAAAAAATAGATTTTGAGACATAAGTATCCCAATTTGTATTTTTTGATTATTTAGTTTATTACCATTTTTACTTCTTTCCTTCATTAGTCATTTCTAATCAAATACCAAGGGAATGATCATGGGTGGTAACTAGTTCAAATAAATGTCACTAAAAAAAGATCAATAAACTTTTAAAATAGAATATTTTTTTTGTTTGGGATATAAATATTCTCTTTTTATTTTAGACTACTTAGTTCAATAATTATTATTATTTCATTTCTTCCTTCATTGCTAGGAATGATCACGGATGGTAACTAGTTCAAACAAGTGTCACAAAAATGATGAACAAAAATAAAATATTTTTGGGATATAAATATACCCTTTAATTTTTGACTTACTTAGTTCACTAATTACCATTTTCCCTTCATTGTTAGGAATGATCATAGATGGTAACTAGATCAAACAAGTGTCACAAAATGATGAAAAAAATAAAAAAGACTTGTAAGAACATAAAAAAATTTTAAAGCTTAAATATTTGCATAATCTTGTATATAAGTTCTTCTCTTTATTTTATGCGTTTTTATGTATGAGAAATTATCATATGGGATATTTACATCAAATGTACATTTTCTACCCATTAAATGATTGAATCACATTGAATTAATTTTACACCCCTCAAAAACTTTATCATCATCCTCATTGATTGAGTTGATGATAAAGACGTCTCATTATCAAACTTGTAAAGAAATCATCAATGCATGCAAATAAAACTTAAGATTAATAGTAGGAATAAAAAACTTATGTATGGAAGAAGAAACAAAAAAATATCAACTACATGAGTATGAATAAGAGAAATGATGAAGAATAATGAATAAGATATATTGTAAGCTAAAGTGCAAGAAATTTAAACTACCTTAAGAAAAAGAATTGAAGAAGATGAAAGATGAATATAAGTGTAGACTCTCTTTCTCTCTCTTAGAAAGTCTCTCCTATTTTCTACACATTCTCTCTAAAAGATATCCTCTCCTTCTCTCTCAAGAACTTTTCTTCTCTCTCTGAAATCACCTCTCTTTCTCACTCTCCAATCCCCCCATTTTCAAGTAAAGACATCCTCTCTATTTATAGGCAAACTTAGGGTTTCACTTTTTATTTTTAGTCATTTTGTTCCATTTTTATTTTTTAGTCCTTGGACAATTCTTCTTATTTTTAGGCATTGGGCTATTTTTCAAATCATACACATAGTCTTAGATTAGTATATGGGCCAAAAAATAATTTTTTTTAAAGTATTGGACTGGAAAAAATACGCTATCTACAGCTTCCCCCCTTGTTCATGCTTCTAAACTTAGAAGGTGTACAAAGGTGTAGGATAAATATTTTGATTGAGAAAAGACTATATGGATAAGGAGACTAGAATCCTTGACTTATTCGGGTTCTATGAAATGATGAAACTTATGAAATGGACCTGGATAGATACAGGCTTCGACCTTGACTCAATTCGGGTTCAATTTAACCATATTAATTGAAACAGACCAGGCTCTGACATTGGGCTGCGACCGCGACAAAGTCAGGTTTGATTTAACCTAAGATAAAGAAAGGACGTGGACCTGGATAGACGCAGGCTTCGACCTCGACTCGATGCGAGTTTGATTTAACCATATTAATTAAAAAGGACTAGGCGCTGACATCGGGCTTCGACTGCGACAAAGTCGAGTTTGATTTAACCAAAGATAAAGAAACGATGCGGACTTGGATAGACGCAGGCTTCGACCTCATCTCGATGCGGGTTTGATTTAACCCTATTAATTGAAATAGACCAGGCACAGACACCGGGCTTCGACCGCGACAAAGTCGAATTCGATTTAACCGAGATATTTGAAAGCAAACAGACCTGGATAGACGCAAACTTCGACCTCGACTCGATTTGGGTTCGATTTAACTGAAGATGTTGAAATGATATTTGATCTGATTTTTACAAGTTTCATATGGTACAAGAGCTAGACTAATGCAAGCTCTAAATATTGGAAAGCCATGTGTGGATTTCGAAGGAATATCCTTAAATGATTCATGCACTTGAATTGCAACAATACATATCAATATGATGCATGTCTATGCATTGTAATTATTGAATATAAATGCAAAGTAGTGATTTTGAGTGCATGCATGCGATGCATGATTGTGAACATTTGTAAGTAAATTATTTGATGATTTCTTTGAAAGTTGACTAATGTCGCCATATCCTTCACCCTTCGAATCAATCATTTGGCCTAGGGTCATGGACTCACAATGAAGTATCGAGCATATTTTCAAGAAAATGATGCATCCTTATTCATTGGTTTGTGCCCCAGTATTCGGCTTCATGTCGATGATGGAGAAAAATGAATAATTTCTCCATATTTTGCTTCTTGTTTTGTACTTTAATTGCAATCCTCCAATCGTGTTTTAGACTTCGTCATGTGCATACTGACTTTCTCGTGGTGACTTTTCAAATTTCACCTCGCATGCAGACTACCTTTCCTAGTTCCTATTCTTTTTTTTTTCAATTAGCTTTCACCTAACCAAGTTTATGCTTCATGACGTAATGGAAATAATGAGAAGATGAAGTATATGTATTTGTCAACTGAGAAAGAAAAAAAGGCTCTTCATTGATGATGAATAATGTTTACAAACAAGGATTTGAAAAAATATATATGGAATAAGAATTTTTTCAGTATTCGAGTCAACTCTTTTTTTAAAAATATTTTTTGCCCAACTTCATTTTTCCCATACTTAGAGCGGACAAACGAAGTACTTCTTGACTGTATCAGAATTAACCGTATGCGGTAAATCGTCTCCATCCATATTTGTTATCATGAGAGCTCCTCTAAAGAAGGCCTTCTTGACAATGAGAGGTCCTTCGTAATTTGGGGTCCACTTCCCCCGGTGATCCTTTTGATATGGGAATATCTTTTTCAACACCAAGTCTCATTCTCGAAAACATCGGGGACATAATTTTTTTTCATATGCGCGCATCATTTTTCTTTGATATAATTACCCTATACATAATGCAATCAATCTTTTTTCCTCGATGAAGTTCAATTGCTCATATCGTGTTTGTACCCATTCTGCTTCTTCTAATTTTGTCTCCATTAATACTTTGAGGGAGGGAATTTCCACCTCAATTAGAAGGACCGCTTCCATGCAATATACCAAAGACAATAGCGTTACACTACATGGGTACCGCACAATAATATCCTCCTCTCAAGATTTGTTTGGCCATCATATGTCCATTAGCATGAACACCACAAATTCCTTCGTGAACTTTCCTCTATGATTTGATTTACTTCTCTTGCATCAACACATCTTAAGAGCACCATATCATGGTTTCCTTTGTAGAGTATTTCACCATTCAAGAAGAAACTCATGGGAAATCTTCTAATAATGCGTTTATAATTCTCTGAAGCTTTGGATGGATATTCCCTATACTTTATATATTGCTTGATGTCGTAATACCATGGTCTTGTGTGTGGATATTCCCTATACTTTATATATTCCCTACACTTTTCAAATTTTATGGGTTGCACTTCTTCCTTAAAGTTTGCGGCAAACATGGACGCTAGAGTTGCATGCCATCTGCAATTTGATTATTCTCTCTAGGTGAATAGTCAAATGAGATCACTTCAAAAGTTCGGCTTAACTTAGTTACATGTTTGTTGAAGGTACCAGCTTGGAGTCTGTAGCTTCCCATTCCCCATTTAGTTGTCGTATCACCAATAACGAATCTCCGTACACTCGAAGCTTCCTTATCTTCATATCAGAAGTTGCTTGAATTCCCATGGAACATGTCTCATATTCTGTCACATTGTTTGTACAATCAAAGAATAATTTTGCTGTGAATGGGAAATTTTTTCCCTCAGGAGATATGAGGATTGCCCCAATTCCATGTCCTATATCATTAGATGCGCCGTCAAATAACATTGTCCAAAATTTTGGATCCATAGATTCTCCTTCATTTTTTAATATGACTGATATGTTCTCATCAGGAAAATCAAACTACATAGGCTTATAATCTTACACTGGTTGATCTGTCAGATAATCAGTAAGTACACTTCATTTTATTGACTTTCTCGTGACATGGACAATATCATATTTCGTGAGCAACATTTTCCATTTTGCAATTCGCCCAAAAAGTGATGGATTTTCAAAGATATACTTGATTGAATCCATCTTTGAAATTAATCAAGTGGTGTTGTATAACATGTACTGTCTAAGCCGATGAGAAACTCAAGCTAATGCACAACACGCTTTCTCCACAACGAACAATTAGCGTCATAATTTGTGAACCTTTTGCTAAAATAGTATATTGCTTGTTCTTTCCTTCCAAAAGCGTCGTGCTGACCAAGTACGCAACCCATGGATTTTTTGTTATTATAAGATACAAAATGAGTGGACGTCCTGGATTTGGAGGAACAAGTATATACGAATTTTGCAAGTATTGCTTGATCTTCTCAAAAGCAATTTGGCAATCATCATTCCATCCTCTTGTATCACTTTTGCGAAAAAGTTTAAAGATAGGTTCACCAGTTGCATTTAGCTGTGAGATGAACCGAGCTATATAATTTAATCTCCCCAAGGAACCTCTAACTTCCTTCTAAGTTTGAGGTGGTGGCATATCGATGATGGCTCGAACCTTGTCAGGGTCAACTTTTATTCCTTCCTTGCTCACAACAAAACCAAATGGTTTCCCTCAAGATGCTGCAAATGTACACTTCGTCGGGTTAAGCTTTAACTGGAACTTTCTCAACCGTTTAAATAGTTTCCGTAGAGTGACAGTGATCTTCCCCTTGACGAGATTTGGAAATCATATCATCAACGTACACTTCGATTTCTTTATGCATCATATCATGAAATAGGGTTACCATTTCCCGTTGGTAAGTCGCCCCTGCATTCTTTAGACCAAATGACATAACCTTATAACAAAATGTACCCCATAAAGTTATAAAAGTGGTCTTTTCACGGTCTTCAGGAGCCACTTTGATTTGATTATACCCCAAAAAACCATCCATGAAAGAGAAGGTTGAATGTCCTGTAGTGTTATCTACTAAGACATCGATATGGGTAATGGAAAATTATTCTTGAGGCTTGCCCGATTTAAGTCTTTATAATCGACGCACACCCCTTACTTTCCCATTTTTCTTCGGCACTAGGACTATGTTAGCAACCCATTCAGGGTATTTTGATACTTCTAGAAAAACCGCATCTACTTGCTTTTTCACTTCTTCTTTGATCTGTACCAGCATGTCTGGTTTCATTTCTCGTAAATTTTGTCGCACTAGTTTACTTTCAGGCATAAGTGACAAATGATGAACCACGATATCAGTGTCTAGACCTGACCTATTTTGGTAAGACCATGCAAAGACGTCAATATACTTTTTGAGTAAGTCAATTAATTGTCGGAGGCTTTGGCTTGTCATAGAAGTGCCGATTTGGACTTCTTTCGTCTCTCCATCCAATCCCAAATTTATCACTTCCCTTAACTCTTGATATTGTTGAGTTATTTTATCATCCTCTTCTACCATTCTTAACATTTCCAGAGATGGTTCAAAATTATCCTCGTCACTTTCATCTGACTTTACACTAAGAATGGGATTGTCAAAGTTATTACTTATGCTCTTGTTTTCAAAATCACCGTTCTCGAACCTGAATCAAATTATTGGATGAAAGAAAGGCGAAAAAAGAAAATAAACAATGCATGAGTATGAACAACATTTCAGAAATGGGAAAAGTAGACATAAAAGGAAAAACAAAAAGAACTGGAATTATATTTATCATTAGCAAAAGGAAACGAGACAAGTTTTTAGATTTTCATTCAAAGAGATGACATGAAACAGACAAGAACATATGCCCATAACAACGAAATTCTTAAGGCATTGGGTAGAATCATTAGAATTTTGGCATGAACACATTACTCTTGAAATTCCCAAGAAGCATTGATAGCTCGGTGACGTCCCAATTGTTATGCTCATGATCTGAATCGATCGAGAAACCAAGTCCTCTGTACTTACACTTGATGATGTTAGCTAGATTGCGGATATTGAAAGTTGGGTGATATCATCTTCAAGGTCGTACTGCTCTACTATAATCGATTCTTCGAATGAAATTCCCCCACTTTTGAAGGATTCAGAAATATGGGGTATGATCGCCATTTTCATATCGAATTCCCTATTTTTAAGCTTAACAATCCTCTTTTTTTTTTCTTTTGAGCTTCCACTCTCCTTCTATCAGCCTTGGTCGGTCTATATCCAAGCCCAAAACTTTGTACCACTCGTTTAACTTATTTATGCCTTGATGCTTACCCCCGAGTCCTTTTCCTGGCTTGTATCCCCCTTTTATCATCAACTTTGCCACCATCTGAGATGCTTTTGATAGGCATGATGTTGGAGCGAGTTTCTTACTAGCAAGGGATGTGGTGTTCGCAATGGATGTGGTGTTCGCAATCTCAAATGATCGAAATGAACACTCCAATGCTTCTTCTTCCGCCTCAACATATGGAATGGTAGTCGACTTGGATACTAATAAATATTTTTACCCATATATACAAATGAGTTTATGATCCATTATAAATTTCATCTTCTGATGTAAGAAAGACGGTACTGCCCCAGCAGAGTAAATTCATGGTCGACCTAAAAGAAAACTGTATGCTGGAATTATGTCCATCACTTGAAAAATAATATTGAATAGACATGGCCCGATTTGAATTTGTATCTTTATGTCTCTGACTATTTCTCTTCGGGTACCATCAAATACTTTTACTATCATCATGCTCAGTTGCATATATTTCATGTCCACAGGGAGCTTTGCTAGTATGGATATTGGCATTACATTTAGAGACGAGCCATTATCAATCAATACTTTTGCAACAACATAATCCCTACATTTCACGGATATATGTACATCTTTGGTGTGTTCAGTACCATTGACAGGGATTTCATCATCTGTGAAAGTAATAAAATTTGGTGCGGTAATATTTCCCACAATTCCACTCAACTTCTCTACCGTAATGTCATGACAAACATATGCTCGATTCAAAACCTTCAATAATGCTTGGCGATGTGGTTCAGAATTCAGAAAGAGTGACAGTAAAGATATGCGAGCATGTAAGCGATTAAATTGTTCTATCACCTTATACTCGCTTTGTTTGATGAGCTTCAAAAATTCACATACTTCTTCTTCAGACACTGCTCTTTCTTTCTTTGTACCTCTTATTATATCCAAGTCTATCACTTGGCTGCCATGCATTTATCCTTGGAACTCATGAACATTGTCACCTTCTCTAGCTTTCCCTTTCCTTTGCCTTTCAAACTCATCGCTTTTATCTGTTTTCAAAAATTCTAGCATGTAGCATCTGCCACTCCTCGTCATCTCACCTACTCCTAAAATATTAGTTATGAGGAGATCGAGGTCTGACGGATTTAGCTTGAGTTTTGTCGTTATTGCTTGTAATAACCTCATATCCGTATGTCCATGATACTGTTCTTGAATCCTTGTAAGCAAACGCACCCAGTATTTGGATGGTGAGGACATCAGAGCATAAGATATAGTGATGAGAGTTGACTTTTTCTCATAATGTCTTGTGAGAGGTTTTAGGATATAGGAGGATGACACTTGAACATTAACTTCAGATGATTCTTTAGTTATCATGAGGACTAAAGAGTCATCTTCCTGGTATTCCATTTCTCCTTTATGACTTATTGTAAGTATCTTTGCTTCCAACAACTTTTTCACTTCCATTTTAAAATCAGCACATTCCTCAATTGTATGCCCCGTCACATTTTTATGAAACAAACAATCAAAGTCATGTATATGCTTCCTAGAAGCGCCTTCATCCTTTGAACGTGTGGGTAGATGTACCCTGTTTTAGATAGTAGATGCAAAAGTATTTCCATTGTCATGCTCACATCTTCCACGTCCTTCTTTCCATATGAAAAATATTCCTCAATTGCATTTACAGTAGGATTCCCATGATTTGGTAGAGGGTTAGAATTGATATTTTGGTTCCCATTATCCTTTTTGAAATTCAACCATCCAGCCTTGATCAATGCATGTACTCTACCTTTTACTGTCATGCAATTTTCAGTCGAATGTCCCACTGCCCTAACATGATAATCACATCAAGCAGTCAGATCATACCACCTTGGGTATGGTGGCTGTAGAGGTTCATAAGGAATTGGCACCAATTGATTATTCCATATCAACTCGTGGTAAGAATTCTATATATGACATGGGGATTTAATCATATTGGACAAAACACCGATTATTTCTATTTCCCCTCAGAGATTGATCAGCCTGACCAACATTTTACTGGTGAGTTGGTGGTCTGAAACTGGGTCTTGGGTTGTTTTGAAATGCTGATTGTTGATAGTGATAATTGTACAAAATTTATGAGGTATTTTCCACATATGATGTCACATATTTGGGCCCTTCACTATACTTTGGAAATCTCGGTCTCGGGTTCGCAGCTTGTGATGGGTACCCAAAATTGATCGTCCATACATCTCATTCTTTTCGCTTCAACGGCGGCCCTTTTTTTACTGATGATATATTTGATACGACTTCCAAAATTCTTCCATTCTTTATCTCATATTCAATCCTTTCACCAATCACTATAATGTCAGAGAAGTTGTTTGAGGCATTTCCAATCATCCTATCATAAAATGGAGATCCCAAGGTGTTGATAAACACTGCAACCATCTCCTTTTCTGATAAGGAGGGTGTACCTGAGCAGCTAATTCCCTCCACCTTTACGCATATTCTTTAAAGTCTTTAGTAGGCTTTTTCTCCATCCTTTGTAGATCTAGACGATCAGGAGCCATGTCTATATTGTACTTGTATTGTCCTAAAAAAGCATTAGCTAAATCTTTTCACCTCTGAATGTTGGTTTTCCAATTAGATATACCAGTGAGATGCAGCCCTTGTCAAGCTATCTTGAAAGAAATGAATCAGCAGCTTATCATCATTTGCATGAACAACCATCTTTCTACAGTACGTAATAAGGTGACTTCTTGGGCATGTACTACCATCATATTTTTCAAACTTAGGTTGTTTGAATTTGTGTGGGATGGTTACATCTAGGACCAAACATAATTGGGTGGCAGCAATGGTACCATATACATCTGATCCTTTAAAGGCGCGTAATCTTTCCTCTAAAAAGTTCAGCTTATCTTTCGACAACAGGTCTTCGCTTGGTTTAGTAAGAGGCCTCTGCCCCTTTAGGTCATCAACATCGGGTATGATGATTGGCTTAGTAGCGTGTTCACCTTGTAGAGTGAAAGCTTGGTTGTGGCCATGTGCCATTGTGGATGGGTTGTACCCAATTTTTTCTGTCTGCATCATTTCCTAGACATTTGGAAATGGATAGTGCTGGATATTTACTGGTGGTGAAGCATGCTGAAAGTGGTCAGTCTGATGACGTTGATAGATTGGAGTGAACCCATGAGGGTAAGGTGGAGTATCGTTTGGCAGTTGATTTTATGATGATTGAGCCCCTTGCGAATTTTCAAAACAGGCTTTTCCCTTACTCACGATGAGGAGTTCCAGGACTCTGGCCATTTGCTCTTTCAGCTCCCTAATTTCTTCTTTCATTTACTCTCGTGATTGCTTTCTTTCTTGCTCGTCCAAGACCCTAACTTGAGCTCGCGTTCGATAGGGATGTCAGAGTTAACGGGCTATCTTTGAAAAGTTTTCTTAAATAAATAAAAATAAAACAATGAGATGGTAGATTTTGCTAATAAAGAAGAATAAATAATAATAATGAAAGTGAATTTATGCATGAGAAATAATATTGCGTGCGTGGTAGGGACAAATTGTCTCATGTATAATTGACAGAGCATTTTTAGAGGAGCATAACTAGTACAACCCAATGGTCCTGGGAGCGGTACCCATTGATAGTCGCCACATCTGTATATCATCAATGTCAACGACATCCATTGGGATTTTCAGATAACATCCTCATCTTTCAACTTTGATAGGTGTGAGAGTCACACCCCTTTAGCGAGAAACTGTGGATTCTATTTGGCCATTCCAAATTCTGTAATGGGGATTCTTGTCTTCATTCATGGACTTAAAAACTTAACTTGAAGACACTTGAAATCTGGTGGACATCTTAGATGGCTAAGAATCCAAATACACAAAAGAGATGGAGAGCTAATGAACTTCCCTTTTTCAAGCACTCGTATGTGATTTAAGGAATGAAAAGTCTCAGCTAGAATTGAGATAATAGGGTTAACACCATGTTCAACTTGCCGGAACATCTTTATCACTTTATCATCCACATAACCTTGAATCTTTGGAAACAACACGGTGCCATATATACGCAGAGCATAAAGAAACATACCCTTATCTTCCTTTAAGACATTTTAGGTGAGATCTAGGATCCAGCGGCACACACTCATTCCCCCTTTAACTTTCAACATTTTTATCAATCTCAGATGCATGGACAGTACCTAAGAGCTTGGATAAAACTCTCTTCAATGTGAAATTTTTGTCGTAATTATAAACTTTATCCGTGCTTTACAATGGGACGTTCAGTAGGGCTTGATATTCTTCAATTGTAGGAGTAAGATCAATTTTTTCAAAGGTGAAACATCTATATAAAGGGTCCCAAAAATGCATTAAGTCCTTAAGAACGGGAGCGTTGACTATAATATACAGAAGATAAGCGACATGACCATATTTACTGACAAACAAATTATTCTGCTCCGGTGAAAAATCCTCCCATATCTTCTTCAACCTCTCCAAGTCAGTGTGTGAGAACTCTATCTTAGTGATTGAAGGTAGAAGAACAAAATCCTCCTTTCTCAGACAATCTTCTTTTCGTTTCTGCGTTTCCTCTGACTATTGGGCTACTGTAACTTGATCTTCTATCACACTCGGAGTAAAATTCATGGCGTCTAAAATATGAATGAATTGAATACTTCTTTACAATCCGTATTACGCAACATGATGCATGTATGCAAAAAAGAAGGACGAAGTCAGAAGTGAAACAATCAGAAAGAAAATGAATGTTTAAAGAGGGACATATATACATGAACAAAATTAGTCATGATATCATAATTAAGCAGAATCTCTATTTCTGTCAAACATTGGTCATGAGATGGGCTCTAAGAACAAAATTCATGAGTGGTTGGGCTTTCAAATCTCTTAATAGTCTCTCAGGTTGTCCTCACTATTATCCAAACGGAGTAACAGGGCCCCTACCAAATGGTATTCCGAAAGGGTCAACCTGAGTAAGAACTTTCATGAGCCTGGACAGGAACCGCAGTTCCACGAAGGAAAGACCAGGTACAGGGGTAGTGTATATGTATGAAATTAAATATTATGTCAAGAAATATACTTCGTAAAAAAGGAACTATATACAACTACAAGCATGAATTAGAAAAAAAATAGTGAATCAAATAAACAAACAAAAAATCACACAAAATGATAGCGTATGATGAAATTTTGGCTTGACTCTCTATCGATCTAAAAATGGTTAGACCAATTGTTTATCCCGAATGGAGTCATCAAGTTATTGCAACATACATGCGACACAGAGCGGAGCGGCGATTGAAAAATCATATTTGAAAAAAAGAAATTTGGAGTCGCCACCAATCATTTTAGGGCGTGATTGGTCACACAATTTTAAAATAAAATATTTTGGTCTGTGAAAATTTAAAGTTGGTTCGGGAGTCATTTGCGTGTGGGGAAGGTATTAGCACCCCACACCACCCATTATGAAAAATGGTTACCAAATTTAATTAAATGCTATCCAAATTATTTTTTAAAATAATATTATGGAATTCAATTTTGAATGTCTCATTTGGTACATTTTACATCATAAAAATGAGTAAATAAATGACATTTAATGGATGGTACAAAGACCATTGAAAAATTATTTTATTTTTTTATATTTTTCTTAAATCAAAGAATTATTGGAGTTACTCTCGGTATCCTAAAAATAACTCCTCACCTCGGTAGTTCAAGAAATTTGGTGTCCCAAAAATTCCAAAGTCCATCATCGGATTTTTTAATTTTAAAGAAAAAAACTAAATAATGAAATTAACAAAAATTAGATCTAATTACTAAAGATATGCAAAATAAAATAATATAAGAGTGCTACATAAATAAAATAATATAAGAGTGCTACATAAATAAAGATATCAAATTATAAGAAATATTGAAATTTGAGATCATGGGTAAAGCATGTATGAAAACTAGTACATATAAGGCATACAGTAGAAAAAAAACTATAATAAATAATTAAATAAAAATAAAATAATTAAAAAATATATATATATAATATGACAGAAAGCTACGGCAAAAAAATATAAAAAAACTTTAAAGAAAAATGATAAAGGATGAAATTTTTTTTAAAGAAAAATGATGAAAAAAATAGATTTTGAGACATAAATATCCCATTTTATTTTTTTGATTATTTAGTTTACGAATTATCATTTTCCTTCTTTCATTTATTAGTCATTGTTAATTAAGTAGTAAGAGAATGATTATGGGTGGTAACTAGTTCAAATAAATGTCACTAAAAAATATCAATAAACTTTTAAAATAGATTTTTTTTGTTTGGGATATAAATATTTTTTTTTTATTTTAGACTACTTAGTTCAATAATTACCATTATTTCATTTCTTCCTTCATTGCTAGGAATGATCATGGATGTAACTAGTTGAATGAAGTGTCACAAAATTTTTAAAATAAAATAAAATATTTTGGGATATAAATATACCCTTTAATTTTTGACATACTTAGTTCATTAATTACCATTTTCTTCTTTTTTTTCTTCACTGTTAGGAATGATCATGGATGGTAACTAGTTCAAATAAGTGTCATAAAAATGATGAACAAAGTAGAAAAAAGACTTGTACGAACATAAAAAAATTTTAAGCTTAAATATTTGTATAATCTTGTATAGAGGTTCTTCTCTTTATTTCATGTATGAGAAATTATCATAGGGGACTTTGCATCAAATGTATATTTTCACCCATTAAATGATTGAATCACATTGAAATAATTTTATATCCCTCAAAAGCTTTATCCTCATCCTCATTGATTGAGTTGATGACAAAGACGTCTCATTATCAAACTTGTAAAGAAATCACAATGCATCCAAATAAAACTTCAGATTAATAGTAGGATAAATGATAAAGAAGGAATAAACAACTTATGTATGGAAAAAGAAACAAAAAAATATCAACTACATGAATATGAAGAAGTGAAATGATGAAAAATAATGAAAAATATATATTGTAAGCTAAAGTGCAAAAAATTTAAACTACCTTAAGAAAAGAATGGAAGAAGATGAAAGATGAATAGAAGTGTAGACTCTCTTTCTCTCTCTTAGAAAGTCTCTCCTATTCTCTCACACATTCTCTCTAAAAAATATCATCTCATTCTCTCTCAAGAACTTTCCTTCTCTCTCTAAAAGCAACTCTCATTCTCACTCTCCAATCCCCCTTTTTCAAGTGAAGACTTCTCCTCTATTTGTAGGCAAACTTAGGGTTTCACATTTTATTTTTAATCATTTTAGTCCCTTTTTATTTTTTAGTCCTTGGACAATTCTTCTTATTTTTAAGAATTTGGCTACTTTTCAAATCATACACAGTCTTAGACTATCATATGGGTCAAAAAATAAAATTTATATTTTTAAAGTATTGGACCAGACAAAATATGATATCTACACTTGGTGAGCGGGGCTAGTCTTTTCAGCCAAGGTTTATCTTTAATTGTCTCTAGTATTTGGTTGATCAGAATGGTCAACGACGTGTAGACTTTGGTCGCAGGTGGACTTTGTCAAGATCCCGTCTCCGGTACGTGTTTCTTTCTTGTTGGACTTTCCTCCCATTTGTTCTTGTTGTTTCGTCATGCTTCCTCCTTTCAGGTTTTACACTTCTTTCCCTCTTCCGAGATTCCTCTTTTTTATGTTCAACCGTTCTTTGCATACTCCTCTTCTCTTCCTCTAAGGTAATATAGGCCTATGCCCGTTGGAAAACTTCCACTATAGAAAGGGGCTTCACCTTGAACAAATACTCAAAAAATGGTGACTCTTGTTCCAGACCTCGTCGGAAGGCCAATCTAGCAAATTGATCATCGTAGTTCTCGACCTTGGCCATCTCATCTTTGAAGCGATGAGTGTACTCCCACAGGGACTCCCCTTCCTTGGTAGAGATTGTCATCAGGTGTTCCGAGTCTTCCATGACCATACGGTAAGTAGAGTATTGCTCTATGAAAATGGAGGACATTATAGTGAAGCTCATGATATGAGTGCATCGGCAAAGAGTGATACCACTTCAAAGCCATCCCGTCAAGACTAGTGGGGAACATTTTGCACATCAACTTGTCATCATGTTGGTAAATGACATGCCTTTTCTGAATCGTCGAAGATGGTCTATGAGATCAGTTTTCATTTGTAGCATTTGAATATGGGAGCAACGAATTTTTTGGGCATGGGTGCCGCTAAGACTTTTAGGCTTAATGGCGTCCGGATAAGAGATTCGAGCTTAGTTTTTCTCGTACTCCCGAGATTCCTCATTTCTGTCATCTTTTGTTCGAACAGTTTTTTTACTGCTTCCTTTCACATGACTCAAGACTGAGCCTCTTCCGTAGCTTCCTTCAGAAGGTTCTGCTACTGGACTTCCTCTTTCTGCCGCATGTTTCTACTGTTCTTATAGTCTCCTTGTCATCCATCTCAACGGTTGCCCACAAAGTGGGCTTCCTATTCATTTTTATTTTCTCGTTCGTCATCATTCACCCTTTGACTGACTTTTGCTGGCATTTTTGCAAGTTCTTGTTGTAATGTGTTGATCTGATCTTGCACATTCTGCCATGCATTACATATTTGTTCAGCGTTCCTCCGTTCCATCCCATGCATCCTGTTTAGGGCCGTCTACTTCATTTCCGCCGGTGGGGTTGGTTGGTCTATGGGGTCATCTTCGTTTCTGATTATGTTGTCCTCAATAAGGATCACGTTGGATCTGGTTCTAGGCATGTTTATGGTCTTGTAGGGTGGGTCTCTTGTGCTTTTCTCACACCTCTCAACGAAAGCACCAAAATGTAAAAGATTTTTTCCTCTAATCAGAGATCAAAAGGGAAAATATTGATAATGGTTTATTTATATGAGTATTAATGTGTGTGTGTGTGTGTGTGAGAGAGAGAGAGAGAGTTTAAGAACAAGAGAATGTAAAGAGTAAATGCTCTGAATTATATTTGCTTGAGTTGCATTGAATGCTTGAGTTCCACTTAATACACTGGCCTTATATGGGCTTTCTAATTTACATGAATTGATTAGAGTAATAATAAAAGGGAGGGGACATTTCTGTAAGGTATGGCCATTTTTCCCTTCCTTACTTATCATTTACATCAGTCTCATTCAGCCGCCAATTAATCACAATCACTTGGCGATTTCTTATGGTTCGAGTCATTCAGTCGTAGCCACTTGGCGACTTGCCATCCTATCTCGTCCAAATCATTCAGCTACCAAATCAATCATGGCACTTGACAGTTATTCCAGATGCCTTTTGTCCGTTCCCATTTTTCTTTTAATCCTTCTCTTCCCGTTCTTACAAAAGTTGGCTAGTGTCTTGCCCGTTCAGGATAGTTCTCCAAGTCTCAGGTTCCTTTTCCTGCTCCAGAGGCATGGGTCCCCTGAGTTCTTTCCCGTTCTTGAAGGCGTTGGTCCCTTTAGTCTTTTCCCGTTCCTAAAGGGGTGGGTCCCCTTAATCTTTTCCCATTCTTGAAGCCGTGGATTCCTTTAGTCTTTTCCCGTTCTTGAAGTCATGGGTCCCTCGTCAGTCAAATCCCGTTAACTAGTCACATTTTCTCATTTTTATGAATGGGCATCAATCGGGACTGTCCGATGAGTGGTAAAGAGATGGAAACGCCCCTTCATTTATCTTTCAAACGTGAGTTCGCAACAAAAGTTTAACTAGCGAGTCCAGTATCCTTTAGATCTGATTGTGTTCATGGCTTTTCATTCGCTGAATTTTGGAACTATATTCATGATAATATTTTATGAGGGGCTGCTGAGCTCGATTAACGAAATTATCTAATTAAATGGGTCGTGTTCGGTCTTTAGAAGATCTGGAAAATTCGGAACAAAAAATGCTTTAATGGGCGGTTAATCCACATGAAGTTGTTAGGCTTGTGGAACGGCATTTGAATTCTCATACTCCTGTAGATGCGATGACTTCCTGTTTACATAATACCACAAGATTGAATTTTCAGGAAATAGATGTAACGCGTGGAAGCTGCACTCAGATGGTGCATGGGTGGAACACCAGCACCTGGCTGGACTCCGATGAACCCTTTGGGACCTAGGAGGCCGCATTTATGGAATCCGGAAAAGACCGTGGCAAAATGTATCAGATGCCTTGATGGCTGAAGCCCTTGCTTTGAGGTGGGTTATGGAGGAACTCCAACATTTATATTGTGGTGCCTTAATTGTTAATTCGGATTCTAAATTGCTGATTAATAGCTTAAATGGCTCAAATGGCATCGGAGGTGATGTGGGGACGATTATTTCTGACATTCTTCTGTTGTCTAGAGCTAAGAATGTTAATTTCTGTTTTTGTCCTAGAGAAAATAATGTAGTGGCTGATTATTGGGCAAAGGAGGGCCTTAGCTTTAATCAGAATCTTGTTTATTTTCCTCCTTTCCGGATCGTATTGTTTATATTTTATCGAATTTCAATTTTGGATGAATGATATTTGATTTCGTTGACAAAAAAATGTTTCATTATCTTCTCATTCTATCTTTGGATCCAATTTTGATTAATGTACAGAATTGGTTATTATTAAATGGGGATGCTTTTATTAGGCAAGAACAATTTTTGCCCTCACAATATCTCACATTCATGAAACTTTTAAATCATTTTGCTCAATGCCTATTGTTTGGCCACCTAAAGATTTACCTTCTCAAAAGCCTATTGAGTTACCTCATATTGGATACCCGAATCATTATAAGCCCGTACATTACATTTTGCTCTCAGTTGTGATAATGCATGTATTGTCCATCTGAAAATTCATTTGCCGATTTTTGCTCTCAAATTTTTCAAGAATGTCTATTTCGAAGATGGAAGTTTTCGATAACACCATGCATAATGGTTGCCAACAAATTATCAAGGTGGGAGTCCTATCAGTTCCACGAGATGGAACATATTTTAAAATAATGTTTAGATGTTATCATACATCCTTTCATACGGTAAGTGTTTATAATTATCAAAATCATTTCAACAGTTAAATAGGCTAATTTAATCTGAACTCATAATAAAAAGTTCTAAAAAATTTTTGATGTGTTTATGTGGACTGAGATTATGTGCAAGAATTTTATTTACATAATTTTATTTTTTATTTCCTTTAATTTTCTGAATCATATTTTAATGGTCATTTTACTGCTCAATGTTATTAGTTACTGTATGGGGCATATTTCTATCATGGTAAAGGAGTTGCCAGTGTGGCAGAGGAGAGAAGAAAAACGCTGGAGGATGAAGACCTTGGAGGAGACAAGGTCAACGGAGATGAAATGTCAGTATTAAAACCGTTATGTTATTATCCTTAAATATTCATTAAAATTAGAGAAACGGTCAAGGAGTGTAAGACCTATATAAACTTTCATATGTATTAAATTAGGACAATTTGATACAATACAATCAATCTATAAACTTACACTTACTCCTACTCTTCTTTCATCTCTTACATTTCTACTTTCTACTTGTATTCAACACACGTATACTGTAAGGGATGAAAAATTCTCTTACAGATTGGTGCTTTCATTAAGAGTTGAAAGACACTCAGGAAAAATCAATGAACAAAGTTTCAAGATGCTGAGAACCAGATCCAATGTGGCTCAAGATAGCCAAAGTGAAAATAATGTCGAACAGAGAAATCATGATGTTCCTGCAATTCTTGAAACCATTCTCAAAAGAATCACGAAATTGAAAAACTGCAATGTTGAAACTCTAAATTCAACCCTTCATGCGCTACAGGATTAAGTTGCTACCTTGCAACGAGAGGTCCAACAAACGTGAAATGAAATAAGCCAGTCACATCATGAAGAAGTAAATGAGACGCAAGATGCAGCGCCCAAGAAAAATCATGGACATAATCAAGAAAATGGTGATGAACGCTACGAAGAAGGCGAAGAACAATAAAAAAATAACGAAAAATGTTGCGGCAGGAATCCAAGGGGTCGATGGATTAACTGAAGGTGATATAGAAAAGATACTCGATAGAAAAATGGCAGAAGCCAAGATGCTAGGTACTACCATGGTAGGGGACTTGGAGTCTCTCACCAAAACTCCTTTGACTCAGGAGATCCTGTCAACACCAATACCTAAAAAAATCATGCCACCCAAATTCAAATATTATACAGGAAAGACGGATCCAGTGGAGCATTTGAGGAGATTCTGACATATGATAACACTCTACCAGCATGAGGATGCGCTCATGTGTAGGATGTTCCAAACAAGTCTCGACGACAACGCGTTAAAGTGGTATCATTCTCTCCCTTCTTTTTCTATTACTAACTTTTCTGTTATGTATTCTATCTTTTTGAAACAGTAAGCAACCTATCGGTCCATTACCGAAGATTCACAGTATATCCTAACAATCTCAATGAAAAAAGGAGAATCATTACGAGAATACACTAAAAGGTTTAAAGAAGAAATTGGGAAATTTGAGAGTTACGACGAGCATGCGGCTCGATTGGCATTCATAAGAGGCCTTGACCCTCAATCTTCATTGTTCTAAGACTTATCTAAGGAGAAGCCACTGACCATGACAGAAGTGTTTTTTTAGAGCACATACATATATAAACCATGAGGAAGAAAGAAAGAACATGGCACGATTGTCAGAGCAACTAGCAGCCACGTCTAGCTCAAACGCTAAGCGGAAAGGGGAAGCTCCCGGAGGTAAAGACAAACGAGATGAAAGCGGAGAAGAAAAGAGACCAAGAGGTACTGAGCGGTTTGTCTGAAGAGAAAAAACTTATACCCTGCTCACCGTCTCGGTCAACCAGATCTTGTGGGAAATAAAAGATGAGCCATGGCTGAAGAGACCACCACCGATGAAAAAAGAACCTCCTAGGAAAGACATGCACAAATTCTTCTCATTCCATAAAAGCTATGGGCTTATGATAAAAGACTGCTCTCAGTTAAAAGATTATATAGAAGAACTAATCAACAAAGGACATCGTCGTCAGTACGTTGCCAAGTCAGACAACAAGCAAACGAAAAGGAACGAAGAACCAAGGAAGGCTGCAGAACCATTTACGTATAGTGGATACCATAATAAGGCTGATGGAACAAGAAGAGACAACCTGAAAAGAAAAAAAGCAATATTGAAGAAGATAGCAATGATATAAGTGCTGGGACCGGTTAGTTTTAAATTTAATTAAAAACAAGTTTGAACCACGAACGGTTCGTGGGCAGAATATCAAAAAAAATTTCAATTAACTTATTTAGTCAAATTTAATAACTTAAAACCAAACATCGTGCCATTATGCATATACGACATTAAGCGAGAAGATAAGGTCTGAACTAGCAGAATTCCTTCAAGCGTTTGTTGTGTTCTTCAAGCTTTGGGATCTGAATCACGCATTTGAACTCCAAAAATGATTTACAGATTTCGTCCACCAACAACCACCCATTAATTTCAAAATATATCTCACGAGAATTTTGTGTAGGAATCTCAAAACACTTGAAGAAGAAAAATCAAAAAATTTCTCTTTCAATATAATTTTCGACGGTAACAGGGAGGGAGGGGAAAACATTTTTCTTCTTTGTTTTTGTAAACAAGCAACTGTATCTTATCCACAGATTTATCTGCAATCAGATTGTTATTAGATATTGATAAAATGTAATTTTTGATATTTACAAATATACCCATATATTTTTTAATTTATGAAAATTCACCTCATATATTCATAATTGTTAAAAATTACAATATTCCCTAGAGTTTGAGTTGTATCGAGATTCATCAATTCAATTAATAAATTAATTGATCTTTATCAATTAATTAATTAAATTTTTATTCACTAATTATCTAATAATTAAAAAATAATGAACTAATTAATTTCAATACATAAAACCACACTTAACTACTTAAGTGACATAACCCATCACATATACGTGTAGGAAATATGTCTTGGCACCAAAACACATTTTGATCCAATTTACTTCGTTTCTCTATTCCTATTCTCATGAGCTATTTTCGAGACTGAATAGACTCACATGAAAAAATCTAAAGATTCAAATACCCGGTGAATTTATCTCCATAAATTCCTGATCTATTTAATCCTAACATCGTACAACTCCACTATAGGTTCGATGCCGAATCAACTCTCGATTCATAAGCGCTATGTTTTCTGCTGGTGTAAAAAAACCCTTGTATTTTCACGATCCACAGAATATTTTAACATAATAATATCAGTAACGAGAGCGTGGATGTAAAATTACCATTTTAACCCTCTTGTTAGTATATCATTAACTTCTTTATTGACTGTAAATAAAAAAGCCATAATAGTGAAATGTCTCGTATAATTTACAAATCTTAATCAAAGACTCAATTCATTGAATACCTGGCCAGGCTAATTTATTCACACACTCATCAATAAAGCAAAGGTGATATTGTTGCTTTTGTAATCGAACCACGAATTTTCATGTTTGTGAATCACATAATTTCAACTTAATTAAATTACAATCCCAGCAGGTGAGATATTGCTCGCCAATTCAAACTCACTCATTTGACATGTCAAAGATTGCAACTAACTAAGTCAAGCTACATATTTACCTCAGGATTAAGGTAATTATGAAAATACCCTTAAGGTGTAACAATTGGATTTAGAATTTGGTAAGCGGGTTTGGGTTCTAAACTAATTCGTTACCGGTCTAGTCAACATGTTCATAATATGTCTAGGTTAACCGTTTGAGTCTCCACTCTTATTCCCCAAGACTGGCATCCATTGATTCATCTTAACTGTCATAATTGATTTGATTGCCCAGTCGGTCCTAAGACTACGGATATCGTTCTAAACTTTCTTAGAAGAGTTCGTATGGAGACGCCTATGTTTTCACTCTTCGTTCGTTGATGAAAGTTTCAGGACTTGAGTAATTTATAAACAAACTTTAATTTAAAATAAAACTTTCAATTTATTCATAAGAATTCAATATTACTAATGTCTGAAAAATAACTAAATATAAATAAATAGTTATTACATGCTACTTTATGAACATATTCCAACAATCTCCCACTTGAACTAAAGTAGGCGTGTACAATCTCTTATCACCAAGCCCTCCGCATGACCATAAAAAACTTTACTGCTTAAAGTTTTCGTGAATGGATCTGCCAAGTTGTTGATATCAAAATATGCATAACCACAACGTCTCCACGGTGAACAATTTCTCTAATCAGGTGATTTTACGTTCTATGTGTTTGGATCTCTTATGACTTATAGGTTCTTTAGAATTCGCTACAGCCCCACTGTTGTCACAATAAAGTGTCATGGGCTTGTCAGCGTCTGGAACAACTTCTAGAGTCTTCCAGAACTTCTTAAACCATACAGCCTCCTTTTAGCTTCACAAGCTGCCAATTCTTTGTTCTTCTTATCTGGAAAGATCTGAATACCTAAGACAAATGTAGTTTCTCCAAGATCCTTTATATTAAATTGATTTGCATGTCAAATCTTGACATCAAATAATATTCTTACATTATTCACAATGGAGTATCATCTACGTACAAGACTAGATAAATCGCCTTCGCTTCGTGTATCAGCTTATACATATATGGCTCATCCACTAACTGTTCAAAATCATAGTTTTTAACAGTTTCATCAAATCTAATATTCCATGATCGTGACACTTGCTTAAGTCCATAAATAGACTTCTACAGTTCACAAACTTTGCCCTTGTGTTGTTTCTCCATGAACCCGTCTGGTTAGGCCATATAAATACGCTCATCAAGATTGCCATTCAGAAAAGCAGTCTTGACGTCCATTTACCAGATTTCATAATCAAGAGCAGCAGGAATGGACAAAAGGATTCGAATAGATTTAAGCATGGCCACCGGCAAGTACATCGAATGTTTCTCAACATTTATGGCTTCTTTCTATAAGTTTACTTCAGGACCTGCCATGGCCTCTAAATAGGAAACAGGTTCATCAAGGTCCTTATCAGAGACAGCTGTCAAAGTTTCTCCATAGGACATATACCTCTCAGGTTGTCTCACAACCATCCCACTACGTCGAGGCTCCACAGGCTCTGGCTCCTGTAATGGTTCTTCCATTGTTGAATCATAAATAAATTCTGATTGGGGAGTCAGTGTCCTCCCACTTAATAATTCCTCTAGCATAATTGTGCTTCTCGACTGTACACTTTTAATGTAATCTTCTTCAAGAAAATGAGCATTCATGCTAACAATATATTTTCTGGTCAGTTGTACTATAGAAGATGTACCCCTTCGTTCTTTTAGGATAACCTATGAACATGTATAGTTTTGAACGACTGGCCAACTTGTCTGTCATCAGTTTTAGAACATGTGATGGGCACCCCCATATTTTGAAATGGTTAATAAATAACTTTCGTTCACACCATCTTTCATATGGTGTACCAGGCACCGTCATCGATAGAACTTGGTTAAAAAAATATCATTATTTTAAAGACGTATCCCAAGAAGGAATCTGGGAGTGATGAGTAACTCATCATGGGTCTAACCATATCCATCAGAGTTTGATTCTTTCTCTTTGACACACCATTTTATTGTATCGTACCAGGTGCTGTAAGCTAAGAAAGAATACCTTCTTCCTTAAAAAGGTCTTCAAAGTCTCATAGCAAGTACTCTCCACCACGATCAGATCGTAGTGTTTTGATTTATTTTTCTAAATGCTTTTCAACCAAGGCCTTATACTCTTTGAACTTTTCAAAAGTTTCAGACTTTTGATGCATTAGATAAACAAGACCAAAACATGAGTAATCATTAGTGAAGGTTATGAAGTATTCATAACCTCATCTTGCTTGGATATTCAATGGCCCACATACATCACTATGTATGAGTTCAAGGCATTGAATGACTCTTTCACATTTTGCTGAAAAATGTCTCTTTGTCATTATGTCTTCAGTACAAGATTCGCATGTGGGTAGTGATCTCACATTTAAAGTTTACAATGGACCATCCTTCATAAGTCTTTTAATCCTATCTAGGCTACTGTGCCCAAGGTGTAAGTGCCACAAATAGATTAGATCGGTTGAGTCTTACTTCAACCTTTTACTATCCCTTTGTGAATCATTATTCACTTCTGTGTCACATATCATTGGAACTGTTGGTTTTACGAGAAATATTTATTAAACATGCCTGCAATAGTTATTAAACATTCATTTTTAATACCAATATCTTTATCAATGAATTTAAGATCAAATCCTTGCTTAATTAATGCACCAATAGAAATAAGATTCTTCCCAAAAACTAGAATATAATAAACATCACGTAAAATAATAAAATGTTTCTCAAAACATAATTTAAAAGTTCCCACATATACGGCTGATACTAGTCCTCCATTACCCCAGCATAAGCAGTACTTGCCCTCGTCAAGCCTTTTGACTTCCTAAACCCCTACAGGGAGCAACATATATGGTTAGTAGCTGTAGAGTCTACAATCCAAGAAAAAGTATAGTCAGCTACATAACAGGCCTCAATAACCATTACTATGCCTTTAGATCATAATCTTTTGAGATACTCTGGGCAGTTGCGTTTCCAATGACCAGCAGCTTCACAGTGATGACACTTATTTTTCGACTTGTCTATTCTCACGGTGCTCTTGCCTTTGGCAGATCTTAGCTTCTGCTTCTTCGCTTTCCTTGGAATTTTTCTCTATTTCTTCTTAGAACCAGAGGTGGAAGGCTTTCTTTCAGTAAAATTAACCTTTCCAGATTTCTTCTTGCCCTTCAGAAATAGAGTCTCAACAGCTTGCAACTCCTTCATGAGCTTAGGAAGTGAGTACTTTAGCTTATTCATCAAATAATTAATCTTAAAGTTTTCAAAGGTACTAGGTAAAGTCTTTAGGAACATATCCACCTGAATCTCACCATCAATCTCAGCACCCATGATCTCCATCTCATTTAAAAAACTTACGATCAACATCAAGTGTTCACTGACAGGGATTCCGGGTTTCATCCTGCAGTTCATGAAGTTATGTAAAGTTGTTTGTCTGGATTGACGACCCTGATCTCTGAACATTTCGATGATGTTCAAAATCATATCAACGGCGATCTCAAAGCTACAATGTTGTTGTTCCAACACATTGCTCATAGATGCCAAGATATAACATCTGGTGATCTCATCCGAATGTAGCCAAGAAGAATAAGCATCATTTTCCTCTTGAGCCGATTCAGCAATAGGCACAAGGGGATAAGGGGTAGTGAGCACAAACTTGTGCTTTTCTACCGTCAACACGATATCAAGATTTCATTTTCAATCCACATAATTTTAACCAGTAAATTTGTTCGCGTTAAGAATAGCTGAGAGAGGGGATAACGAGATGATTATTGAACTGAATAAATAAAACGGTGTAAATAAATGCTCAATCGTTTAGGAAAGTACGATGCATAATGCAACTACTTAAATATTTAAAAATCCATCAAAAAATATTTACTCCATAATGTTACGATAAAAATGATATCTTGCTCGTCGAGGGATGAAGTCCAAACTATCTCCTCTCGCGTCGAGACATTTTTCGTTTGGTTAACGCTCAAATATATCCACATCTAGCTTAACCAATCATTAATTGTTTTGGTCACCTTAGCCCCATTGACTAGCCCCTAAGTGGGGATTTCATGTGCTTCAGTCTAAGTGTTTAACGAACAGAGCGACTCATAAAAGTTGCTATGGACGGCCTGCCCCACCACTTGCTTTAAAAGCCTTAGCTTCCCAAGCAATTCAATGCTTATAGTTACACGACTCTAAAGTTTCTTCCATTGAAGAGAGGACCTCTATGGACGATTCTAAACCATTCCTCGTGGCACGATCAAGTTCACGTCGGAGACATTTGGAACGTTTCCACGCAAATAACCCTCTCACTTAGTTTTTAAAAAAACCTAGGATTTTTTGTGGTTTTTCAAAACATAACTTTTATAATTTGGAAAACGTGATGAAATTTATAAATCCTTTATTTAATTTTAAATCCCAATTAAAAATCATAACCATTATAATTATTCTAAAATGATGCATGTACATGCTACATGGCAATTTGATATTGGCATGTCCCTAGTTCTATATGGCAATTTTATATTGGCATATAACCAAAACACATTTTGATCCAATTTACTTCATTTTTATATTCCTATTTTAACGAGTTACTTCTGAGACCGAATGGATCCACATGAACAAAGTTAAGGATTCAAATGCCTGGTGAGTTTGTCTCCACAAATTCCCTACCTATTAAATCCTGAAATAGTATGACTTCACTATATGCTAGATGCCAAATCAACTCTCGATTCATTCGCACTACGTTTTCTGTTAGTGTAAATAAAACATTGTATTTTCATGCTCCACAAAATATTTTAACATAATACCCATCATGAATATCAGTAAAAAAAGTGGTATGTAAAATTACCATTTTACCACTCTTATTATTATTATTTCCTTAACTCTTTTATTGATTGTGAATAAGAAAGACATGATAGTGAATTGTCTCATAAAATTCACAAGTCTTAATCAATGACTCAATTCATTGAATATCTAGCCAGGTTAATTTATTCACACACCCATCAATAAAACATAAGGTGATATTGTTGCTTTCGCAATTGAACCATGAATTTCCATATATGTGAATCACGTAACTCCAACTTAATTGAATTACAATCCCAACAGCCGATATATTGCCCGCCAATCCGATCTCACTCATTTTACATGTCAAAGATTGTAACTAACTAAGTCAAGGTACGTATTCGCCTCAAGATTAAAGTAATTACGAAAATACTCTTAAGGTGTAACAATTTAGATTTAGAGCTTGGTAAATAATTTTAGGCTCTAAACTAATTGGTACCGATCTATTCAACATGTTCATAACAAGTCAAGGTTAACTATTTGAGTCTCTACTCCCATGCCCCAAGACTAGCATCCATTGCTTCAACCTAACAGTCATAATTAGATTCGATTGCCTAGTCAATCCTAAGACTGTGAATATCATTCTAAACTTTCTCAGAAGAGTTCATCTTAAGATGCCTCTGTCTTCACTCTTCATTTGTTGATGAAAGTTTCAGATCTAGAGTAGTTTATAAACACACTTTAATTTAAATAAAACTTTCAATTTATTCGTAAGAATTCAATAATACTAATGTCTGAGAAATAACTAAATATAAATAAATAGTTATGACACCTACTTTATGGACATATTCCAACAAGAAGAAGGAAAAGAAAATCCTTCTGAGGAAGCTCGATCACCTTCAATGGTAAGGAAGACGTCCGCGTCGCAGAAAGCCATAATGACGCTCTGGTAATATCCATCCAAATTGGAAATTGCCCGTTACAAAGAGTATTGGTGGACAATGGAAGTGCCCTAAACGTCCTCTGCCGATCTACCATGGACAAAATGGGGATTGAAGCACAAAGTTACAAAATCTGGGGCAACCGCTGGTAGGGTTCAACGGAGAAGTAATTTATTCAGAGGGAACACTTTACCTCCCCGTGTGGACTGAGCCTTTCAACCACCTAATAGAGTTTGTAGTCATCGATACGCCTTCTTCATACAATTCCATATTTGGAAGATCTTGGATCCATAAAATGAATTAAGTTCTGTTGAGTTACCACTAGACCATAAAATATCCAACGCTTGATGGGGTAAAGGTGATCATAGGAGACCAAGCAACAACACAATGTTGTACCATAACCACACTTGATGCCGCCAGGAAAGCAGTTGGGAAAAGGCCAAAGAATCAACAACAATAGCAATTAAAGACACCAAATCAATTCTCTGAAAAGGAAACTCCAAGATTCAAAGTGGTAGAATACCTGACAGAAATAAAACTCAATCAAGGGACAAAGTTGACTAAAATAGGAGCCATGATGTCACCAGAATAACAATAAAGACTTATCATTTTTTCAAAAAAAAAAATGAAGATATGTTTGCAGAAACTCCGGTAGACATGCCTAGGATAAACGAAGAAGTAATATGCCATCAGTTGAACATAGGCCCGAAAGGCAAGCCTGTAAAACAGTAAAGGCAAGTCTCTGCTCCAGAAAGAAAAAAAGGCAACCAACAAAGAGGTCAACCGACTAACCAAAGCAGGATTTATCAAAGAAGTCATGTATCTAGAGTGGCTATCCAATGTGGTGTTGGTAAAGAAAAAGAATGGAAATAGAGGGTCTCTATGGACTTCACAGACCTGAAAAAAACATGCCCTAATGATGATTATCTACTTCCATGTATCGATCATATAATTGACGTAATGGTAGGGCATGATATGCTAAGCTTCATGGATGCATTCTCAGGATACAATCAATTGAAGATGTATCATCCAGACTAACATAAGACCTCCTTCATAACCAATCAAGGTAATTTTTGTTATAAAGTAATGCCATTCGGACTAAAAAATACAGAGGCAACATACCAGTGGCTAGTGAATCATATAATCAAAAGTCAAACCGGGCGAACAATGGAGGTTTATGTGAATGATATGCTAGTCAAGTCCATTACTCACTGAGAACATGTCAAACATTTAGAAGAAGCCTTCTTAGAATTGAGAAAATTAGACATGAAGCTTAACCCTAAAAAATGCGCCTTCAGAGTCAAAGGAGGAAAGTTCCTCAAGCATATTATATCAAAAAGAGGAATAGAGTTCAATCCAAACCAAGTGAAAGAAATCATAGAGATGGAGACCCCGATTACATTAAAAGACTGGTAAAGCCTCACAGGAAAGTTAACGGATATAGGAAGATTCTGAGCAAAATCAACTAATAAGTGTAAACCTTTCTTTGCGAAGATCAGGAAAAACCCAACTCAGAGATAGAACGAAGATTATGAAGAAGCTTTCAAAGTCGTGAAAGAGTATTTAGCCTCGCCACAAATCCTTTCGAACCCAGAACCAGGAGATAAATTTTTCTTGTACTTCTCAGTTTCAAAAGTAGCTGTTAGCACGCCGCTGTTCAGAGAAGAAGGAAATTCACAGAAACCAATTTACTTCATCAACGAGAGCTTAGCAGATGCCGAGACCAAACATAAAAACGTTGAAAAAATAATTTTAGCTTTGGTGGTTGCATCTCTAAGCTGAAGCACATGCCATAGTGGTGCCAACAGAATACCCATTCTGAAGCGTCCTACACTCGCTAGATCTGATAGGTAGTTTAGCCAAGTGGGCAGTCAAGCTTGGACAATATGAAATAAGCTATGCCCCAAGAATCGCCATGAAGTCCTAAGAGCTGGCAGATTTCATCATGGAATTCACACCAGGGGAAAATAAAGAAATCAAAGAAGTTGATCCACAAAAAGATGAATGTGAGCTATTTTTAGACAAAGCTTCTAATCAAATGGGATCAGGTGAGGAGTGATATTACGTACTCCCCATGGAGCAGTCATTGGACAAGTAATATTGTTCGGCTTCAACACCTCGAACAACGAAGCAGAATATGAAGCGTTGATCACTGAAATCCATCTCGTGATAGAATTCACGATATGAAAGATAAATATTTATTATGATTCACAATTAGTAGCTAACCGAATTGTAGGAACTTATGCCAAAATACCTCCAGCACGCAAAACAACTATTAGGGCAACTAGAGAAATACAACGTAAAGAAAATTCCTAAAGGAGAAAATTCTCATGTGGATGCCTTAATAATGATATGATCATCTGTCAACCATCTAGGAAGAAAAATATTCTAGTGGAGTTTTTAGAATCCATGAGTTTTGTCGGACAAGCAACTATTTACAATACGGAGCCTGCAGAATCAAGTTTGATGGAATAGTCCAATATCTCAAAAGTAGCAAACTTCCTGAAGACAGACTAGAGGCACAGAAGTTGAGTCAACAAGAGGCCAGATATGCGTTGATCAACAACAAGCTTTATCGAAGATCATTTTTGGGTCCTTATCTAAGGTGTCTAAGTCCATCTGAAGTCAACTATGTTATGGAGAAAATCCACAAAGGAATCTGTGGGGGGCATATAAAGGGGAGGTCCTTGGCATATAAAATTTTGAATGAAGGCTACTATTGGCCCAAAATCCAAGCCCACGTAAAACATACGCAAAAGAAATGTGAGAAGTGTCAAAGGTTACTTCTATCCCTGAATGGCTCCAGAATCACTCCAAAATTTAATCAGTCTGTGGCTTCATGCAATAGGGACTTAATATAGTGGGTCCATTTCCAATGGTTCCAGCATAAAAGAAGTTCATGTTGGTGGCAATAGATTATTTCGATAAATGGATAGAAGCGGTTTCATTGGCCAGAATATGTGAAGAATAATTTAAAAGCTTTTTATGTAAATTTATTATATGTCGATATGGAATTCCCAAGGAAATCATCTCGAATAATGGGATGTAAAAATCAAAGCCCGACATTCATCTCCATATTATCCGCAAGGGAACGGATTCGTAGAAAGATCCAACCGAACCATTCTTGAAGGATTGAAGAAAAGGTTAGAAGCGGTGAAGGGGAAATGGGTTAAAGAACTACCCGTAATCCTTTAGGCCTATCAAACGACTCCATGAGAATCAACTGGGCTGACACCATTTGCATTGGCATTCAGAACAAAGGAAATTATTCCAACTAAGATTGGATGTCCAACCACAACATCAGAAATCACTCAAGAGGAAAATTCTTAACTATCAGAAAAATAGTTGGATTTGTTAGAGGAAATGAGAGAAGTAGTTGTGATTAGGTTGGGAAACTACAACCAACGAAGACGAGCCTACTCCTCAAAATGGATGAAAACAAGAGGATTTCAACCTGAAGAGTTAATCCTCAAAAGAATTATGCAAGCGAATACTAGAAAGATGGGACCAAATTGGGAGGGACCATTCGTTGTACGAGTAGTTGGAGGAAAATGATCACATTGGCTAACTAATGAAGAAGGTATTGATCTCCCCAAACCCTGGAATGCTTTGCATCTGAGAAAATATTATGTGTAAACTGACTTATTGATTATCTTAATGAGGATATCTATACTTAGTGGTTTTTCCCGCCAAAGGGTTTTCCATATAAAATCTGTGTCTTTTTCTTTATGTTTATTTGTGATGACTAAGTTAAAGCCCCATGAAAGAAGAATGTAGTATAAAAAAGTCTAAGTGTGCCAAGCGGTCGCTAAGACATAAAACAAGGAAAAGAGTCTAAGGGTGCCAAGAAGTCGCTAAGACACAAAACAAGGAAAAGAGTCTAAGGGTGCCAAGCGACCTCTTAGACACAAAAAATATAAAAAAAACTCTATGTGTGCCAAGCGGCTGCTTAGACAAAAAATAAGGAAAAAAAGTCTAAGAGTGCCAAGCGATTTCTTAGACACAAAAGCATATAAAGTCTAAGTCTTCCAAGCAGCCGTTTCGACACAAAGCAAGGAAAAAATTCTAAGAGTGTCAAGCAATCTCTTAGACAAAAAAGCATAAAACGGTGTAAGTGTGCCAAGCGTCCGCTTAGACACAAAGCAAGGAAAAAGTCTAACAGTGCCAAACGGCCTCTTAGACACCAAAAAATGTCTAAGAGAGACAAGCGGCATCTTAGACACAAAATGCATAAAACTCTAAGTGTGTCAAGTGGCCGTTTAGACACAAAGCAAGAAAAAAAGTCTAAGAGTGCCAAGCGGCCTCTTAGACACAAAAAAAGCTTAAAAAATTAAGTGTGCCAAGCGACCGCTTAGACACAAAGTAAGAAGAAAAGTCTAAGAGTTCTAAGCGACCTCTTAGACACAAATAGTATTAAAAGTCTAAGTGTGTCAGGCGGTCGCTTAGACACAAAGTAGGGAAAAAAGTCTAAGAGATCCAAGCCGCCTCTTAGACACAAAAAACATAAAAAAAATGTGTCAAATGGCCACTTAGACATAAAATCATTAAAAAATAGTCTGATTGAGCCAAGCAGCTATTTAGATATAGAAAAGTAAAGAAAAAAGTCTAAGTATCTCAAGTGGCGCATGGGCACGAAAATAAGAGAAATGACTAAGTGCCAAATTGTATGAAGTGCAAGAATGGAGTTTTTATCCAAAAGTTTAGAAGAAAAATCTAAGGAAAAATGGAGTACTCAAAAGAATATAAAAGGTGACATTTCATTCATTGCAACAGAAAAAGAACAAGAAAATTACAAAGAAAGTAAAAAAAAAATACAAAAATAGGAAAGAGATTAATCAAGATGAATATAGTCAGCGGAGAAGTCATGAGGCCTATAGACCACGTCAGCAACAACCTCCTTGTTGATGGGATCTGCGGCATGTTCTGGGGCAGGATCAGTGGTGTCTTCAATGGAAGGGGAAATCTCTTCTGTCAACTCATACTGGGGAGGAGCCTGGGTGACACCATCGAGGTAATCAATGGCATAAGCGTCCTTCTATAACAGCCTAAATTGAGCAGTATATTGCTCATAAGCTTCCTCTTCCTTCTTCCGCAGGGCGTCGACAATAGATGCTTCAAATTGCTCAATAAGCACTAGAGTGGCCTCTTGGATGCGTCTATCAGTCTCAGCCCATAGTTCTTCTTTCAAAAATCCTCACAACTTCATACTCACTCTTCATTTTGCCAGTTTTAGAATCATTGACAGCCAGCTGATGTTTAAGGTAAGACACTTCTTGTTCGTGCCTAACCATCTTGCCACCAATAATGTTCAGCTTAGCGGCCAAAGCGGTTTGGAAATAAAAGAAGTCAAGATTATATCTTGATGTATTTTAAAAAGAGAAAAGAAAGAAACATTTACCTGAAGAAGGCAATGGTAGATGCCTTTCTGTAAATCCCCGACTGATTCCTCAGCTAATTGATCAAAATTGGCCAAGCATTGGATGTGGCTCATGATCTGATGAGAGGACTCACAGTCCATCATCAGATTCACTTCAAAGGGAATCCTTGGACCATCACCGAGAGGAAAAAAAGTCCAAGGAAGGTTATTGACGGGCTCTAAACAACTCAACCCAAAATCGGGAGAAAAAGATAAATGAATGAACCCCATTGGTCCAACAGTTTCAAGCCGAGGAGGGAGTGAAGCAACAGGAGTAGAAAGAGGAGAAGAACTTTGAACAACAATATGAGTAGGAGAAGTCCTAGAAGAAGAAACCACAGGAAAAGGCTCAATAGCCAACTGTGGACACACGCTACGTTGATGAGGAACAGTTCAAAGAAAGATGAATAGGCCTCATCTCAATAGCCTCATCTCAATAGATGTCGATAAGGAAGAAGAAGAAGAAGCACGTAAAGAGGGAAACCTGGCAGGTGTAGAGCTCTGGACAAATATCTGAACTAGAGTTCTGTGGGGGGTAGCAGAAGGAGCTATTGGCAGCGAGGGAGGATGAACGACAAATGGGAGATGGCATTCGGGGTCCAAACCCCACTGTCAGCCACGGGGGTAACGCTGTAAACAACCATAATCTTACCTCTATCGTCTGTAGTCTTGTAAGGGCAAACGTTCGTCTGCTTATCAAAAACAAAAAGAAGAAGATGATCAATTTTAACAGTAAAAAAATAAAGAATAAAAAAAATTGGAGTGGGGCAAAATCACACAATATATGACCTCCATTCGGTAGGGATATGGGAGTGACTACCACCTCTCCAGTCACCAGCAACCTGGAATGCCTCAGCATTCCACCATTTATCACCCTTAGGAAAACCAAAAATCAAAGGGCCACCAGCCAGGTCACTACGCGCGGAAGCGTACTGGTGACCATTCTTCTCCCTAAGGGAGTATAGCAAACCAAACTCATTGAGCCCTAAATCTAAACAAAAAAAATCATGGTAATGAAAAAATTACTGAAATAGGGGAAAGATAGGAAAACAAAAGCCTAGGGATATATACATAGTCCAAAAGTTTAAAAATACTCGATTGGGAGAACTAACTAGGTCACCATCAGAGTAAGAACAATTCACTTCTTCGGGGAAGACATTACAGTAACGGTCAACATAACGGTTGAACTCATCCCTATTTCTTATCCTTGGAAGAAAAGGAGAGAAAAAGATAGTCATTAGAGAAAAAGATTGAAGACGGAGAAAGGGAGATGAAAACTTACACAGAAAATTATGCGAGGGAAAGATATGAAGAAAAATTATTTTTAAGTATTCCTTCAAGCGGACGCCGAGCGACGGATTCGAGGGGTAAAAGATAAAAATTTAAACGACGGGAAGGCAGTGAAAAGGCATGGGAATAAGTACGTGTCGTGACAGTAATGACAAAAGGTTAAAATGAAGCCAAACGGGTGGAGACGCCACCCCTCGCCCAAGGAATTCAATCATCACAAATACATAGGTGATACTGTTTATTCACACACCCATCAATAAAGCATAAAGTGATACTGTTGCTATTGCAATCTTACCACGAATTCTATATCTGTTAATCACATCTGTTAATCACATAACTCCAACATAGTTGAATCACGATCCCAACAGCCGAGGTATTATCTGGCAATTCCAACTCATTCATTTGGCATATCAAAGACGTAAGATAATTATGAAAATACCCTTAAAGTGTAACAATTAGATTCAGAGCTAGATAAACGATTTTGCTCTAAAATAATTTGTTATTGGTATACTCAACATGTTCCATAACATGTCTAGGTCAACCGAGTACCAGGACCCGCTTATTTATTCACACATCCATCAATAAAGCATACGGTAATATTGTTGCTATTGTAATCTTACCATGAATTTCATATATGTGAATCACGTAACTAAAATATAGTTGAATCACGATCCTAACAGCCAAGGTACTATCCATAATTTGAACTCACTCATTTGGCATATCAAAGATCACAACTAACTAGGTCAAGTTTCGTATTCACCTCAGGATTAAGATAATTACTATAATACCCTTAAGGTGTAACAATTAGACTCAGAGCTGGATAAACGATTTTTCTCTAAACTAATTTGTTACTAGTCGATTTAACTTATTCCATAATATGTATAGGTCAACCATTAGAGTCTCCATTCCCATGCTCCAATATCGGCATCCTTGGTTCAACCTAACAGTCGTGACCGGACTTGATCGCCAATCAATCAAAAGACTGTGAATAACATTCATTACTATTTCTGAAGAGTTTTATCTAGAAGATCCTTCTGTCTTTACACTTCTTACTTTGATAATAGTTTTAGGTATTCAGTAAATTATAAATACACTTTAATTAAAGGAATACTTTCATTTATTCATAAAATTTAGTAGTACATAAATGTCACATAAATAACTAAATGCTCATAAATAGTTATTACACCCTACTTTATGCACACAATTCCAACAAACTACCACTTGGATTAAAGTAGGCGTGTACAATCTCGTATCCCCATGATCTCCAGATGACCATAAAAAACTTTACGATGAGATGATATTTCCGTTCTATGTGTTTTATTCTTTAGTGGCTCCTCGGTCCTTCGAGTTTGCCACAACCCCATTATTATCAAAACAAAGTCCCATGGGGTTGTCAACATCCAGAACGACTTCCAGAGTTTTCAAGAAATTTCTAAGCCAAACAGCCTCCTTTGCAGCTTCATAATCCTCCACATACTCAGCTTCCATGGTAGAATCAGCAATGCAAGATTGCTTGATACTTCTCCATACTATTGATATACCATTCAAGATGAACACCGATCTTGAAGTGGGCCTCTTGGAATCCTTGTCTGCTTGGAAATTGGAGTCAGTATAACCCGTCATATTCAAGCCAGTACCTGAATAAACAAGCATGTAGTTCCTCATTCTCCAAAGATACTTGAGGATATGCTTGACGGTATTTCAATGCTCAAGTTCAAGATTAGATTGAAAATGAATTACCAGATCCACGACGTAGCAAATATCTAGCCTAGTGCAAAGTATCATATACATGAGACTTCCTAAGGCTGAGGCATAGGGAATCGTTCTCATGTATTCCTCTTCTTGAGGAGTCTTGGGAGACTGCTCCTTGGAGAGGCTGACTCCATGCCTAAAGAGAATATATCCCTTCTTGGAGTCTTGCATACTGAAGCGATCCATCACCTTATCAATATAAGATGCTTGAGACAGTGCCAATTGTATGTTCTTCCTATATCGAAAGATCTGAATACCTAAGACAAAGGAAACTTCTCTACGATCCTTCATATCAAATTATTTTGCAAGCCAAATCTTGACATCATTCCCAATGAGTATAATATCGTCCACGTATAAGAATAGAAAAACCACCTTCCTTTCATGTATCAATCTATGCCCATAAGGTATATCAATCAAAGTTCTTGTCAGTTTCTTAGAATCTGATATTCCACGATCGGGACGCTTGCTTAAGTCCATAAATGGACTTCAGCAGTTCACAAACCTTGCCCTATTGGCCCTTATCCATGAACCCGTCTAATTGAGCCATATAAATGCACTTTTTAAGATTACCATTCAGAATTGCAATCTTGACATCCATATGTCAGTTTCATAATCGAGGGCAACAACAATGAACAAGAAGATTCAAATGGACTTAAGCATGGCCATCAGCGAGAAGGTATCCTCGTAGTCATTACTTTCATTTTGGTGTAGCCATTGGCTACTAGCCTAGCTTTGATTGTATCCACATTCTCATCCAGGTCTCTCTTTTTCTTATAAATCCATTTACACCATACAGGCTTTACCCCTTCAGGAGGATCTACAAGTACCTAGACTTTGTTCGAGTACATTGATTGTATCTCAATGTTCATGGCTTCTTTCCATAGTTTTGCTTTAGGACCAGCAATGACCTGCAAGTAGGAAATAGGTTCATCATGATCCTTTTATGAGACTATTGGTAAGGCATCTCCATAAGACATGTACCTATCAAGCTGTCTCACAACCCTCCAACTAAGTCGAGGCTCCATAGGCTCTGGCTCCTACTGTGGTTCTTTCATTATTGAATCAGGAATAATTCCTGATTGGGGAGTCGATGCCATCTCACTCAATAATTCATCTAGCATAAGGGTGCTTCTCGGCTTCACACTTCTTATATAGTCCTCTTCAAAAAATGCGCATCCGTGCTCACGAATGTTTTCTTATCGGCTGGACAATAAAAGATGTATCATTTCGGCTCTTAGGATAACCTGCAAGCATGCATAATTCTAATCGACTGGCCAACTTGTCTATCTTTGATCTTAGTACGTTTCCTAGCATCCCCATATCCTAAGGTCACTTACGGATGACTTTTCTCCACTCCATCTTCCATATGGAGTACTAGGCACCATCTTTGATGGAACTTGGTTGAGAATATATGTTGTTGTTTCCCAGGCATATCCCTAGAACGAATCTGAGAGGGATGAGTAACTCGTCATGGATCTAACCATGTCCATCAACGTTTGATTCCTACTATCTGACACACTATTCTGTTCAAGAGTGTCAGGTGCTGTAAGCTGAGAAAGAATACATTCCTCCTTAAGAAAGTCTTCGAACTCTCCTAGCAAGTACTCTTCACCACAATCAGATCGCAGTGTTTTGATTTGTTTCTCTAATTGCTTCTCAACCACATCTTTATACTCTTTCAACTTTTTTAAGGTTTCAAACTTTTGGCGTATAGAATAAACATGTCCAAAACGTGAGTAGTCATCAATGAAGGTAACAAACTATTCGTAACCTCCTCTTGCTTGGAAATTCGATGGCTCACATACATCACTATGTACGAATTTGAGGTATTGAGTGGTTCTTTCACCCTTTGCTGAAAAGGGTCTTTTGGTCATTTTTCCTTCTATGCAGGATTCACATGAGGGTGATGATCCCACACTTAAAGTTTGTAATGGACCATCCTTTACAACTCTTTAAATCTTGTCTATGCTAATGTGACCAAGACGCAAGTGCCACAAGTAGGTTAGATCGATTGAGTCAGACTTCAATCTCTTACTATCGCTTTGTAAATCAGTATTTACTTCAGTGCAGATATCATTGGAACTTTTTTTTTACGTAGAATAAGTTATTTATCAACCATGCAGTAGTAATTAAGCAAACATTTTTAAAAATACCAATATATTTATCAATGAAATTTATAGTAAATACTTGCTCAATTAAACTAGCTACTGAAAGATTTTTCTCAAAAATCAGGATATACTTAGCATCTCGTAAAACCAAACAATTGTTAAGAATGAAAATTTATAGTTTTCAACTGATATAGCTCATACTAGAGCTTCATTCCCCTAATGAAAGTTGAACTCGCCCTCATTAAGCACTCTGATTTCCCTGAATCCCTGTAGGGAACAACATATATGGTTAGTGATTGTAGAGTCTATCCACAAAAAAATAGAGTCAGCCACATAACAGGTCTCAGAAACAAGTACTGTACCTTTGGATTTCAACTCCTTGAGATAATCCAGGCAGTTGTATTTCCAATGGCCACCGACTCCACAATGTTGACACTTGTCTTTCAACTTATCCACTTTTGTAGTGCCCTTGCCATTCGCAGCTTTCAAGTTCTTATTCTTAGCTTCTTTTAGACATCTCTTTGTGTTTCTTTTTTGTGCCAGAGGTGGAAGACTTACTTTTAGTAAATTGTGCCTCTTCAGTCTTCTTCTTGCCCTTCAGAAACAAGTTCTCATCAGCTTACAACTCCTTCATAAGCTTCAGAAGCGACACCTCAAATTATTCATCGAATAATTAAGTTTGAAGTTTTCATAAGCGTCCAATGGGGTCTCAAGGATCATATCAATTTGAGTCTCACCATCTACCTCACCACCGATGATTTAAATCTCATTTAGATAACATATGATCAACATCATGTGTTCTTTAACAGAAGTTTGAGGTTTCATCCGACAGTTCATGAAGTTTCACACAGCAGCCAGTTTGGCTTGACGACCTTGATCCACGAACACTTCAGTGATGTGCAACATCATATCAGTGGTGGTTTCCATGTTCTGATGATGTTGTTGTACCACATTACTAACAGATGCCAAGATCTAACACCTGGTAATCTCATCATAATGCAACCAAGAAATATAAGCATCATTTTTCTCTTGAGTTGATTCAGTAATAGGCTCAAAGGGACAATGAGTGGTGAGCACGAACTTGTATTTTTCTACCATCAATACGATATCAAGAGTATATTTCCAATCCACGTAATTTTTACCAGTAAGTTTGTTCGCATTTAAGATTGTTGAGAGTGGGGATAATCACATGATGACTAAAAAGAATAAATAAAGCGGTGTAAAGAATTACTTAATCATTTAAGAAAGTATGATGCATGATGCAAATACTTAAACATTAAAAAATCTAATAAAAAATATTTCTTCCATTATGCTACGATCAACAAAAATAGCTTGTCTCATCTAAGGATAACGCCCACAAGCTACCTCCTATCACATCGAGACTATATCATTTAGTTAATGCTTCTCAAGATGTCATTACATCTAGCTTAACCAATCACCAATGATTTTGGTCACTTTGACTCATTAACTAGCTCCTATGAGAGATTCCAATGTGCTTCGATCTAAGGGTTTAACCAATGTGCCATCTTTAAAGGTTGCTATGAACTAATAGTCCATCTAGGAATGGTCCTGCCTCACCACTTGTTTTACAAGTTTTAGCTTCTTAATCAACTCGATGAATCAAAGCGACATGATTCTCAAGTTCCTCCGACTGAAGAAAGGACCGCTAGGGCGACTCTAAACCATTCCTAATGTCACGACCAAGTTTACGTTGGGGACCGTTTCAACATAAACGATACTCCCACTTAATTTTTGGAAAAATGAATTTTTGCTTGCTTTTTAAAAAAAACATTACTCTTTATAAATTTGAAAAAAAAGTTTTGAAAATTATAAACTTTTATAAAATTTAAATCACAATTTAAAATTATAACTTTTATAAAATTCGCATTGTATTTAAACTATAACTTATTATAAATTTAAACTACAATGATGCATGTATATGCTACATGACATTTTGATAGTGGTATGTTCATGTTTCTATATGGCATATTATATGAGGATACAAGATTAATAAAAAATCATCCATTCAAAATTAACCTATCAATGGCTCATTTCTAATTGCAACTCAGAAAAAGAATAATAAAAAATTATAATCATTTAAATACTAGTCTTCTTAGCGTATGTAGTTGTCTCTTTCTCATTCAGGAAGTCCCACCAATTTGTAACTCTTTCGCAGCTTTCAAGTTCTGCTTCTTAGCTTCTTTTGGACCTCTCTTTGTGTTTCTTTTTTATGCTAGAGGTGGAAGACTTACTTTTAGTTGCCTCTCAAGTCTTTCTCTTGCCCTTCAGAAACAAGTTCTCAGCAGCTTACAACTCATTCATAGGCTCCAGAAGTGAGCACCTCAACTTATTCATCGAATAATTAAGTTTGAAGTTTTCAAAGCGTCTAGTAGGGTCTCAACGATCAAATCAACTTGAGTCTCGTCATCCACCTCACCACCCATGATTTACATCTCATTCAGATAACTTATGATCAACATCATGTGTTCTCTAACAGAAGTTCGAGGTTTCATCCGACAGTTCATGAAGTTTCACACAGCAGCCAGTTTGGCTTGACGAACCTGATCCTCAAACACTTCAATGATGTTCAACATCATAAGTGGTGGTTTTCATGTTCTGATGATTTTGTTGTAGCCAAGATGTAACATCTGGTAATCTCATCATAACGCACCTAAGAAATATAAACATCATTTTTCTCTTGAGTCGATTCAACAATAGGCTCGAAGGGACAATGGGTGGTGAGCACGAACTTGTGTTTTTCTACCGTCAATACGATATCAAGACTACGTTTTCAATCCACATAATTTTTACCAGTTAGTTTGTTCGCATTTAAGATCGTTGAGAGTGGGGATAATCACATGATTACTGAAAAGAATAAATAAAATGGTGTAAATAATTACTTAATCATTTAAAAAAGTATGATGCATGATGCAAATACTTACATATCAAAAAATATAATAAAAAATATTTCTTCCATGATGTTCTGATCAACAATGATAGATTGTCTCATCTAAGGACAACGCCCACAAGCTACCTCCTATCATATTGAGACTTTTATCGTTTAGTTAGCGCTTCTCAAGATGTTATTACATCTAGCTTAACCAATCACCAATCACCAATGGTTTTGGTCACCTTGACTCATTAACTAGCTCATATGAGAGATTCCAATGTGTTTTGATCTAAGGGTTTAACTAATGCGTCAGCTTTAAAGGTTTCTATGAACTAACAGTCCATCTAGAAATCATCATGCCTCACCACTTTCTTTAAAAGCTTTAGCTTCTTAAGCAACTCAATGAATCAAAGCGACACGATTCTCAAGTTTCTCCGACTGAAGAGAGCACCGCTAGGGCGACTTTAAATCATTCCTCATGCCACAACCAAGTTTGCGTTGGGGACTTTGGGAACGTTTCAACATAAACGGCACTCCCACTTAATTTTTGGAAAAATGAATTTTTCTTTATTTTTCAAAAAACATAACTCTTTATAAATTTGAAAAAAAAAACAATTTTTGAAAATTATAAACTTTTATAAAATTTAAATCACAATTTAAAATTATAGCTTTAAAAAATTCACATTGTATTTAAATTATAACACATTATAAATTTAAACTACAATGATGCATGTACATGCTACAGGACATTTTGATATTGGCATGTCCATGTTTCTAAATGGCATATTATATGAGGATACAAGATTAATAATAAATCATCCATTCAAAATTAACCTATCTATGACTCATTTCTAATAAGAACTCGTAAAAATAATAATAAATAAATTGTAATCATTTAAATACTAGTCTTCATGGCGTTTGTAGTTGTCTCTTTCTCCTTCAGGAAGTCCCACCAATTTGTAACTCTTTACAAAAGTCCAGTCTCATTTTCAAAATTTAAAATTCAATTTAAAATTATGTGTGGGCTCTGAAAATGACTGAGGAAGAAAAAACAATTTTTCTTCTTCCTCTAGAGGGTTTCGACGGCAATTGTAGGGAGAGGTGAGAGAAAATTTTTTCTGCTCTGTCTAACATTTAGCTTAGCTTAGGGCTAGGTTTACAAACCTTTTATATTAATTAAAATATTTACCCATATTTTCTTACATGATAAAACCAAAATTTACCTCCATTGCACTGTAAACTGTGATTTTTACATCTCCCCTAGTGCTAAGACTATATCTGAATTAATCAATTAAAATTGATAAATTAAATTGATCTCTGGCAATTAATTAATTATTTTATCTATGGGATTCAAATACCTGGTTAATTTATCTCCATAAGTTTCTGACTTACTCAATCCCGACACTGTACAACTCCACTATAGGTCCGATGTCGAATCAACTCTCGATTCATGCCCATTACATTTTCTGTTGTTGTAAATAAACATATTTATTTCACAGTCCACAAAATAATAATGATGTTATCCTTCATAAATATCAATAACAAGAACTGGATGTAAAATTATCATTTTACCCCTCTAGTTATTACTTTCTTAACTTATTTATTGACTATGAATAGAAATGCATATCAGTGAAATGTCTCGTACAGTTCACAATGTCTTATTCAATGACTCATGTAATCGAGAACCGGGCCTGGTTTATTTATTCACACACCCATCAATAAAGCCTAAAGTGATATTGTTGCTATTGCAATCCAACCATGAATTCCATATATATTAATCACGTAACTCCAACATAGTTGAATCACGATCCCAATAGCCAAGGTATTGTCTGACAATTCAAACTCACTCATTTGGCGTATCAAAGATCTCAAGTAACTAGGTCAAGTTTCGTATTCACCTCAAGATTCAAAGCTAGATAAACGGCTTTGCTTTAAACTAATTTGTTACTGGTATACTCAACATATTCCATAACATATTTAGGTCAACTGTTAAAGTCTCCACTCTCATGCCTCAAGACCGGCATTCTTTGATTTAACCTAACAGTCATAATCGGACTCGATTGTCTAGTCGATCCTAAGACTGTGAATAACATTCTGAACTATTTCAGAAGAGTTTGTCTGAAAGACCTCTCTGTCTTTACTCTTCTTACGTTGATAATTGTTCCAGACTTGAGGAAAAGCTTCATTTATTCATAAAATTCAGTAATTCATAAATGTCAGAGAAATAACTAAATATTCATAAATAATTATTACACCATATTTTATAGATACAATTCTAAAAGAGGCGACGTGTCAGTATTAAAGTTGGCGTCACTTACTCCCCTACCCCCATGATTTTATCAAAACGGTCAAACCGTTATCCTTAAGTGAAACGGTCAAGGAGGGCAATGCCTATATAAACCTACATATGTATTAGATTAGGGCAATTCAATACAATACACTCAAGCTATAAGCTTACACTTACTCCTACCCATCTTTCATCTCTTCCATTTCTACTTTCTACTTGTATTTAACACACGAATATCGAAAGGGGTAAAAAATTCCCTTACAGTTACCATGACTTTTATACATAAATTCAAACGTCAAGAAAAGAGAACTAATAATTTAAAATAGGTAGGTTACTGTCTACAATAAACATGAACTAAATCGACCGTTATTTTTCTTTTATAGATCAAATGGATATTGCCTTTTCGTGTGAGATTATAATGAATCGTTATTTTTTTAAATAAATGAAAAGACTGTTTATCGCTTTATGGGTTTAATTAGGCGTTTGTTTGAGGATCAAGATTTTTGTATCGAAAATCTAAATTATTGTTTTGAATTAAAGTTATAACTTTTATTATTCAATTGATTTTGGCTTATAAGTTTTTTACACTAATTTAAAAATAAATGAACAGTTCATATTTTAAGATATAATTTCTAGTAGTCGTTTTTTTTCTCTACTAAAGCATATGGTAAAAGAGTATTATATCTACCAAAGTATTCAAGTGTATATAAGATAGGATAGATTAATAAGGTACTTGAAATTGTCAATCAACAAACAAACTCAATTGATAGACTTAACTATAAAACTCTCCAGGGGCAATATAGTAGTTACAGATATAGTAGTAGTCCAAAAATATTTTTTCAAGATCCACACTTTAGATATAGTAGTATAAGATGAACTATAAAAGTGAAAACTTTAGTCCATCAAGTTTCAAAACATTAGGGCCATGTTAGTCCTAATTTTAATTCAAGTTCCCAACGCCTAAAGTGTGATCATTTTTAAACATGTAGCGTCGTCACATCTTCTCATTTCCTGTCCATTTCTCATCCTTTATTCTCCTCTGTTTTTTCCGTTAAAAATTTCTCAATCCTTTTAAACGCAATTTAGATGTAATAGAGTATAAATCAAGGTTTTAAATCACGGTTGCGGTTGATGTCGTGTCATGATCACATTGTCATGAAAATCAAATGAAACAAATATTATGTAACGGGTCACGGATGTCACTGGCATAAATTTTTTAAAGTCCTAACAATTTATTTATTTACTTATTTTCTTCCTTCGCCAACCCTCGCAGGCCATTTTTGGGTATATGGTATAAACCATGAGAGGAGGCTTGATTATGGAAGGCTCATAGAAATATTAGAAAATATAGAGAAGCTGTAACTTTATGTTTTCGTTCTTAAGAGATATAAAGAAGCTATACCCATTGAGGAGACCGTCGCAGGCCATCTTCTCTTTCTCAGCCACTAAATTGCGTTAAAGATGTTTGAGAATTTTTCCCAAAAAAAAACAGAGGACAACAGAGGAAGAGAAATGGAGAAGAAAATGAGAAGATGTCGTCACACATTTAAAATTGACGTCCTACTTTAGAAGTTAATAAAGTCAGTTAAATTAGGTCTAACAGGGTAAGGTATTAAAAATTGGGGACTAAAGTGTTAATTTTTAAAATTCATATACTAAAATGTCCATTGCCTTAAAGTTGGAGGAGTAGAACTGGCATTTGCCTTATATATTTATTCTCTTCATTTAAGTTCATGTTGGCTTATAATAAGTTTATATGCGATTCTTGGGCATGACTAACTTCTATACTAATTTTTAACTCAGCAAGTGGCATGTTACTGATAAAAAAGTGGTTATAAATGATAATTTATTTTAATGAGTGTTAAAATATTAAGTTATAAATGATTGACATATAATTTATTAATTAAAATTTTATCTAATTCTTATCAGTATATAATTACTCAATTGTTATTTTTAAATATCTATTAATACTCTGAATTTACATGTTTAAAAAAAATAAGCAAAAATAGATTATCAAATCCAATTTGGAAAAAAGAGGATTCTTTTCCATTGGTCAAAAGTATTAAACCAATTTTCAATTGAAATCCAGTAAAACACTCAATTCCTTCTGTACTAGTGGAGTATTGATACTAATTTTACATGTTAAAGAGAAAAATTATAAATATTTTAAATAATTCTATCCACTTTATACGTATATTTCAAATGAATTTCAAAAAGATTGGTGCAGATATTTTCGCTTTGGGACTAAATTATTTTTAAAGCTTTATACACATCTAGACACTATTTAGAAACTTGATATAAAATTAGACAATTAATTTCATAATCATAAAAAAATAATCATTTTTATGGACTCACTAACTATAGCTACAATATTCATATTATACTCATTTACTATATTTAACAAACCTAAAAAGTAGAAACTCCCTAAGTGTTCTAATTTTTTAAAATCTCTCTCTCTCTCTCAGTCTCTCTCTCCTTATCTCTCCCTCTTTCTGTCCCCTTCCCTTGCTGCCTATCATCCATGCCCCCTGCCCTATCCATGCTTTATGGGATTCTTCCCGAACCTGCCCTTACCCACCCTGCAATATGCCTTAAGAGACCGTTTGGTATAAGATTGTGAGTAAAATATTTCTGAAATAAGATTGCTGGAAAAGATTTCTAAAATAAGGTTGATGGAATATAATTGGGGAAATGTATATGTCCAGAAAGTTAAGATTATCGTGTTTGGTGACAATTGAAAATGTTATGATATAATTATGAGAATATTGTAAATAGATTATTACTTTACAATGTTACACTTATACTAAATTAACGCTATAATGAGGATAATTATATTTGGAGAATAAAAATTATGTCTCATATTTAAGACTATAAAATTGTATACACTTGTAGGCAAGTTTTAGGGTACAAGTCACTTTACTATACAAGCTTTATATTAGCCTTTGGATCATTTGAAAAGGTGATCAAATGGTAGAATCCTCTGTGTACAGTACATATGTGTGTACAAGAACACACTCTCTTTTGGGAAATAAAGAAAAGCCAAAAATATTCTAAATCCCTAAAAATCTGAGATAAGGTAATTCCTTCCCGAGTCTTCTTCTTCAAGCTTCCCTTCCTCCATCTTCATTGTCAATGTCAATTCTAATCCTAGATCTAGTGGTCATTGTCAATGGCGTTTTTCTTCATCTTCATTGCCAAAAAGGTACGTCCCCCCTCCCCCCTCCCTCTCCCTCTCCCTCTCTCTCTCGGAGTTATCACCTTCTCTAAAAATCAGAATATAAAAAATATCAATCACTCATCGCAGACCTGCCTATTCTCCGTGTAGTCATTGTTTCTACTTTGCAGGTTTATGTAATCGGTGGAGAGGGCATTTTTAAGAGGGATTGAAGAAGATGATGGAGCAGAGGAGATGAGGTTATTTTAGGTAACAAAATTTTGAAGATGTTGGGCATTCACATACCCCTTCAATTTGGGGGTTTTCTAGATACCCTCTTTTGAGTGTGTATTCACATTCTATGTATCCAATTTTTTTTAACTTAGATACCAAACAAGGGCAAGGAAGGGGATGATTGAGATTCTCGGTATTCGGCTAAAATATTATCCCATACCAAACGCCCCCTAAGGGAGTTAGGATCAAGGGCTTCTTGTAAATTGAATTTCACTGTACCTCCATTCTCAGAGAAGTCAGTAATAAAGGCTCGGATGCAGCATTGTGGATCAAGGCAGTGGATTATGAATCCACCATGCGTGGGTTCAATCCCTGTCGTTTGCCAATCAATAAATGGAGCATTTGTTACGGAGATAGAAGACAAACCTAGAAAGAATTTAGTAATCTCGAGGTTTTCAAACAAACGCATCCAAGCAATTGGTATCAGATTGAACACACACCTATACAGAGAGAGAGGGAGAGAGATGTGGATCTAGGATTTTTGTTCAGGGGGCATCGTTAGACATAAGAACATAGGGTAATATGACTTTTAAAAAAAACATTTTATTACTATTTGAGGGTTATTCTTAGACTCAATAACTTTTTTATGAATGGAATAAGAAACCCATAAGGAGATATATGAATAGGATTCATCGACACTTACCACCATTTAGATGCAACCTCTAAAGAGTGAATTCTGGTTTATCCAATGTGATCATTCCATTTTTTAGACATAATTAAGGTTGACACATAATATATTTTTCAAAATTTTATCAAATAAATTTAATATATAAAATAAACATTAAAACGATCAACATGTGCCAGGCATGTGGAAATATAAAATAACAAAAGTTAATGGGTATTGACAAATTAGAGACTATGAGATTTGAACCCAAGATCTCCCTTCTAGAAAAGAAAACATATCATCAACAGATGACACATTACAAACAAAATCTAAATACAATATAAAAATAGAGTCTATCGAAAATATAAAAAAAAATCGAGAGGTTGGANATATAATATTATATATATAATGGATGGAAAGAGAGATTGAGAGAGAGATATGATAAGAGAGAGATTGAGAGAGAGATAAATGGTAAAGATATTGAGATTTAATGTAAAACTACTAAATTAGTAACTACTTTAATATGCTAAAGAGAGATAAAAATGGTAAAGAGAGAATATAATTAAGAAGACATATTAGTAACTACATTAATATAAAAACTATTAAATTTAAATCAATTTACTATATTATTAATTTTTTTTAAAAAAATGCTATATTTGATGTTTTTTAAAATGTGTGACAAAAGTGTATTTTAAATTGAAAATTTGTAGACATTATCATATCTAATATTTTCGTTTAATGTTAATGTATTGAAGAATGTTATATATTTGTTGGGTGTGATTGTGAGATACACAATAAAAATGGACATTGACCATGGCCTACAACATTAAAATTATCTAGTTATGCAAATATGATCTTGTATGTTTTCTTAAAGTTAGAATCTATTATCATAACAGTATCATATGATTATAGCAATTATGATCTTAGTATGTGGCCTTTACATGACAATTCACCTAGACAAATATGGAAATGGTAAAGAATTAGTATATGGGGTTGACTATCACAACATTGACCCGCCGTGGCCTATACATATTACGTCACCCCATGGGTTTGCACCACCCCATAGGCCTCGTGATTGGTTTTCAATTAATAAATTTTTCAAAACCCTCCCCTTAAGCTCAGGCGCGTCGTGAATCCAACAAACATACTATGAGAAAATTCAATACCACGGGAGCGGTGCACCCATGAGAGCGGCTCACATACGGGGCGGAACCCTACGGGACAACACATATAATGCATATATATATATATATATGAATTTACATATGGTAAATATATATAATGGATGGAAAGAGAGATTGGGAGAAAGACGAAGAGAGAGAGAGAGAGATTGAGAGAAAGAGAGAGATAAATGGTAAATATATTGAGATTTAATGTAAAAACTACTAAATTAGCAACTACTTTAATATGGTAAAGAGTGAATATAATTAAGAAGGTATATTAGTAACTACATTAATACAAAAACTATTAAAATTAAATCAATTTGGTATATTAATTAATTTTTCAAAAAATAATGCTACATTTGATGTTTTTCTAAATGTGCGACAAAAGTATAATTTAAATTAAAAACTTGTATAAATATTATCATTTTTAATATTTTCGTTTAATGCTAGTGTATTGAAAAATGTTATATTTTTGTTGGGTGTGATTTGTTAGATACACAATAAAATGGACATCGACCATGGCCTACAACATTAATATTATCTGGTTATGCAAATATGATCTTGTATGTTTTCTTAAAGTTACAATGTATTAGCATAACTGTATCATAAGATTATCGTAATTATGATCTTAGTATGTGGCCTTCACATGACAATTCACTTAGACAAAAATGAAAATGGTAAAGAAATTGTATATGGGGTTGACTATTACAACATTGATCCACAATGGCCTATTCATATTATGTCACCCCATGGGTTTGCGCCACCCCGACATAAGGTTCCGCCCTGTATGTGAGCCGCTCTCATGGGTGCACCGCTCCCGTCGTACTGAATTTTCTCATCATATGTTTGTTGTATTTATGGCGCGCGCAGCAGAATGGGGGTTTCAAAAAATTTATTGATTGAAAAACTAATTGCGACGCCACAGATCTCAAAAAAATATTTTATGTGAAAATAATTTTTCTATACGGATCCATTATATATATGCATTAAATTAATAGACATTCAAAGAAAATGATTTTACCTCTTGAAGTCTATCGAGCGTCCTCACTATCTTCTAGTAACAACAATTAATGTTCGATTCCACGATGAACTGACTTTGAGATCCACACCAAAATCTTTCAAATCAATTCTCAAACACACTAGGACTTGTTTGAGCACGTACAATGAATCAAGAACAATTTTATATCTCTAAATGTACTAAACATATAAGATCTAGAGATTTGGAGAAGAAATTTTGAGATTCACACTAAGATCTTCCAAATCAATTCTCAAACACACTAGGACGTGTGTGAGCACGTACAATGAATCAAGAACAATTTTATATCTCTAAATGTACTAAACATATGAGATCTAGAGATTTGGAGAAGAACTTTTAAGACATAAGTCTAAGAGAGAATTAGAGAATTCGCCTAGCTTTTGATTAACGATTAATCAGTAAGATATCTCATTGTGAGGCCAATAGAATATTATCCATATATGTTCTAGGTCAAGACTCATTAGATTTTAGGTTTAGATAAAATAATAAGTTATCTATAAATGTGTCACTGTAGTGGGATCTACTGCAGTCTGCACTATATTGTAGTGTCATGCGGCAATGCAGTGTGCCACGTCAATCCCTGATTCAAAATCAGTGATTGGCGTATGGCAGTCCGATGCCATGTGACAATTTTTGTTTGAATTTATTATTTAATCAGATAAATATCTAAATTTTAATTAATTCAAAATTTACTTATCTGATAACACATATCAACTAACTTATATGTTAATTCAAAATTAACAAATTAGTAAATTCAAATTCAAATTATTATTTTATAATAATTTAGTATTATTTATTTTCATAAATTAAATATATTATCTCATCATCGATTCATACATAACTAATCGATATATATAATTAATTAATTATAATTTTTGAAAATTATAATAATTAATTTAATTAATTATTTCTCAATTAATTAATATCTCATAATTATATATTTACCCTAAAAACTTAATTCATTTTACAAGCGAGTCCTTTTCTTATGTCTTGAAACAGTCACACCATAAACTGTGTAGTTTAAAGATGGCTTTGGGACCATGGACCTATAATTTTAAGTTTTAATAAATTAGATTATTAATTAACTTTTTTAATTAAATAATCTTATTTATTAATTTTATTATTACTCAGCTATAAATATAAAATTACACTCATAGTAATTACATAATATATTTACAGAGGAATCTCGTGTAATCCATTGATATAATCATTTCATGTAATTCTGTCATCCAATTATTTTTTCGTAAATTAGAGCTGGTTAAAAATATCATTCTACCCTTCTAATTATCTCTTTATCATTAAGTATCATTAATCCACTAGTGAATGGTCAATTTATAATCATATTATAAATTTGAGCTCATATTATAAATTTGAGCTCAATAATCATTCAGTTCTAAAATTAACACTTAAGAGAACCAATATACGATCTGTTAAAAAAACTTAGATTCGAAATATTGTAAGATCATATTTTCAGCTATGCATGTCATTGAATCTCCAAAACAAAAGTCACTGGCCTGTTTTATAAAAAAATCTTAATGAGTAAATCAAAAGATCTAGTAGACAGGAGTTCATGACTATCATGATTTAGACTGACTTATATATGATCATCTGAGGGATGCGTATTATATCTTTGATAAACAATAAGTTAATAAAGATATTAATTTACATCGATCATGGCCTATATAATGTAATTATCTAAAGTACATTCACTATGATGTCCATCTAAATCAGCGATCCAGATCTAGATCACATGCATTCAAAATGCTTAGCGAATCATACTAGCAACCATTCATTAAAGATTTCATATTTTAATATGCTGAGAACTATTTTATTCATTATCTATGATCTTAATCCTCTCATACTGATACCATATCATAGTCTCATTAATGAATATGAAATTTTCATATATCTATATTAATTATTCAATAACAATTCATAGAATACAATTATAAAAAAAATGCATTTTTGTTCATTTTCAAATAAAATGTTCTTATACATGCTTTGAGGGCACTATGCCCAACAATCTCCTACTTACCTTAAAGAAAATTTAGCATCTCTCTCAACCCCATTTTTCGTGTAGGATCGATATGGTAACCCAAGTAGGGGTGAATTGGATGATTGTGTTCAAGTTAGAAACTTTTTGCACTCAAGTGAAAAATGAATGTTTAAGAATTAATTTCAATATTCCACGAGTTTAACTCTTGAAAAGATAAATAAGTAATAGATAAAAGTGTTGAAGTAAATAATTCTTGCGAGAATATAAATGCGGAAATATAAAGCAAGAAAATAAAATAATTACTGAAAGCTAAAGTGTGGAAATTAAATTGTAAAAATTAAGTGCGAGAAATTGAAATGCGAAAAATAAAGAGCACAAAATAAAAAGAGAAGAAGGAGAAGAAGATAGGAACATGATATTTTTACGTGGTTCGGGAAATCCTATCCCTACGTCCACGCTCCAAGGCCCCCTTGGAGATTTTTAGTCTCATGATCTTTTTAAGAGTGAAGACCAAACCTTACAAACTCAACTGGCTTTAGGGGTGCCAACTAAATCTCACAAGGTTATATGTTTCGAGATTAAGTGACCCCTTAGAATAACTCTCTCAAAAGAGTAGAATCTCCAATCTAAGCTCACAAAAAAAAAATATTGCTCACTCAAGAAATTTGCAAGTATAAAGCTCAAAATATTAAGAGAAATTTATGAGAGTATTTTGAGAGTTTAAAGAACACGTCTCTTGGCTATGAATTTTGTGTTTTGTGAATAGAAATAGGGTGTATTTATAGAGGAGATGGAGGTTAGGGTTTAGGAGGGAAAATTTCAAATTTGAATATAGACAAAGGAAAGGACACTCCATCCTTAATAAGAACGACAAAAAATATTGACCAAAAAGATAATGAAAACTCCTACCAAAAATAACATAATATGGACAAAAACTATTTGGGTAAGCTCAATCTCTCTTTATCTACTTGAAATTGAAACTTACTTTGTTTGTGCTTTCTCATTATCTCCATCTCGTGTAATTTATCTATTGTGCAAGAGAGATATGATTTTTGGTGTTTAGGCTTTTATAGATGGAGACTTAATATAAGGATAGATATCTTCATGATCTTCAATCTTCATACTTTATAAGCTCTTATGAAAATAAATATTTTTATGATCTTCAATTCGAATGTCTTGTAGTAATTTTTTTCAATGACCTCTGCAAATTTGATTAAACTTATTAACAATGTCAATGTTTTGTTATCATCAAAAGTTATCTCATAGAGATATAGGGCTAACATTTCGCACATGACCCTCAAACGACTTCGATGGAAGTGTCATGGTAACAAGATCAACTAGGCTTTGATCTGACGCTATTTTCAAAACATCTCATCGGTGTACGATCTCTCTTATAGTATGATATTTTATGTCAATATGCTTGCCCCTCTTGTGACTCCTGGGTTACTTTGAATTAGCTACCGCCCTACTATTGCACAATACAGGATTAGTGGCTTATCCGTATCTGAAACTACTTCCATATCAGTATAAAACTTCTGAGCCAAACCAGTTCTTTCACAGCTTCACAAGCCGCTATATATTGGACTTCCATGGTAGAATCTGCAATACTGGATTGTTTAATACTTCTCTATACTACAACTCATCCACGTATGATGAGTATTTATCTAGAAGTCGACTTTCGATTGTCCCTATCTGACTAAAAATCAAAATCAGTATATCTATTGGGGTTCAGGTCTCCTCCTAAATAAACAAGCATACAATTTCTCATCCCTCTGAAGATACTTCAGAATGTACTTTATTGAAATCCAATGTTCAAAACTAGGATTTGATTAACAATTCCTACTGCATAACAGATGTTCAGTCTCGTACACAACATGACATACATGAAACTCCCGACTATTGAAGCATAAGGAACTTTTCTCATATCCTCTTCCTCCTGATGTATCTTAGGAAACTCCTAACTGGAAATGACAATTCCATGTCTGGTCGGTAATTTGACATTTCTTGAAATTTTCCATAAAGAATCTTTCTAGCACTTTATCAATATAAGACATATGAGAAAGTGCCAAGAGTTTGTTCTTCCTATCCATTAGGATTTAGATTCTTAGAACATAGCTCGCTTCTCCCAAATGTTTCATTTAGAATTTCCCAGCTAACCACTTCTTTGCTTTTGACAAAGTTCACACATCATTCCCAATAAGTAGAATATTGTCTACATAAAGAACTAAGAAACTTTGATGTATTTATAAATACAAGTTTCTTCAACATTTTGTTCGAAGCCATATGATTTAATAATTTCATCAAAGGTAATATTCCAAGATCTCGATGCTTGCTTCAATTCATAAATGGATTTAAGCAACTTGCATACTTTTTTATCTAACCCTTTTTTCACGAACCTTTCTGGCTACATCATATAGATGTTTTCTTTAAGAGAACCATTCAGAAATGTTGTCTTACCATATCTAATAAAGTTTTATTTCTCCTATTTGAAACGCCATTTTACAGTGGTCTTCCAGGTGCTGTGAGTTAGGATAGAATGCCATACTCAGCAGGTAATCATTGAATTCTAAATCCAAGTATTCACCACCTCGATCTAATCAAAGTGTTTTCAAAAATATACCTAATTGCTTTTCAGCTTCAGTTTTGAAGCTTTAAACTTTCCAAAACTTTCTGACTTTCTATGCATTATGTGAGTATAACTGTGTCTTGAGTAATCATCAATAAAAGAAACAAAATACTCATACTCACTTCTAGCATGTACATTGATTGGTCTGCACATGTCACTATGTACTAGCTCAAGTGATTCTTTGGCTCTTTGACTTTTTGCAGAAAAATGTCTCTTGGTCATTTGACCCTTTAAACATGATTCACAAACCGGAAGAGTTCCAATTTTTAGTTCCCTCAAAACACTGTGCTTTGTTAATCAGTTTATTATGTCATGATTAATATGTCTCAACCTAAGATGCAAACATGTCGGTCAACGCGGTGTGTGCGCGGCGGAAGCGTGTGGCGCGTGGCCATTTAAAAAATTAAACTTTTAATAAAAATTGAATCTTTTAGTAAAACAAAATCAGTCAGGATACGTTATTGAAAACACTTTTTTTAATCAGTCAGGATCCGTTATATATTTATATATTAAATTAACAACATACAAGGTTATGAATCATATACCTCTTGTAGTCTAAATCAAGCGTCCTCGTGAAACTGATCGATTCTCCTTTCCCACGAAATCATTCTGACAATTAGCAGCCTCTGAGATCCACATCAAGAACTTCCAAATCAATTCTCAAATCACTAGGCGTGTGTGGGCATGTAGAATAAGACACTTTTCTGTCTCTAAATGTACTCAACACATGAGATTAAAAGATTTTACATAGAAGGACTTTTGTGAGATGATTTTCTAAAAAAACGTGATGATGATTATTTGAGAGATTTCGATTAACTCTTAGTCGTAGAAAAAATCACTTTTTGAGAAATTGTGTTCTTCTCTCAACTCTTGATTGATGAACTGATTCTCTGATTTGATTTTTTATTGATCTCTGATCAATTGATGTCATTAGAATAAAATATGTATCTTATTCTAGATAATGACGTATCAGATATTTAGAGATAATTAAAAATTAAAAATAATAATTAACTTCAAATTGCCCAATATCGTGCCACGTGGCACTACAGTAGTTCATCTCAATCTCTTATACTAATCAGTGATTGACACATGATAATTACTACAAATTGAATATTTATTTTAATTGGATAAATATCTAGATATCAGTTAATTCAAAATTAACATATCTAATTACCTCCATCAACTAAATTATCTGTTATTACACAAATGACAGATTTAATTGATCCAAAATATTATCTAATATTAATTTAATTATCTAATTAAATTAGATATTCTGTCTCACTTATCGATAATTAAAAAATAATTGATAATTATTTATAGATATATACAAATTCTGAAAATTACATTTATATATATGAATAATTCAATAAATTAATCACACATAATTATCTCATAATTATGTACTTACCCTAAAATAAAAATTCATTTACAAGTTAGTCATTTCTCATGTCCTAAAATATTCACATCCTAAACTACATAGTATAGAGGTGACTTAGGGTCCATTGACCTATAATCTTAAACTCTAATAAACTAGATTATTAATTAAACTCTTTAATTAAATAATATTATTTATTAATTTTATTATTACTCTACTATATATATGGAATTGAACCCTTAATTATTATAGAATATTCTCATGTAGTACACTGATATAATTAATTCATGTAGTTTTGTCCTCCAATTATTGATTCGTAAATTAGAACTGGTCAAAATTATTATTTTACTCTGCTAATTACCTCTTAGTCCTTAAGTACCATTAATCTATTAGTGAATGACTAATTTATAATCTTATTATAAATTTGAGCTCAATAACCATTCAGTTTCAGAATTAACATTTAAGAGAACCAATATACGATCCGTTAGGAAAGCTTGGATTTCAAATCTTGTAAGATCATGTTCCCAACCATGCACATCACTGAATCTCTAAAACAAAAGTCACTAGCATGTTTTAGAAACAAAATTAACGAGTGAATCAAAAGACTCAGTAGACATGTATAGGAATTTATGACTACTCAGGATTTAGACTGATCTACATATGATCATCGAATTGATGTATATTAAATCTTTATGATAAATGGCACGTTCATAAAGATATTAATTTACATCGGTCCAGTCATATATAATCTCATTTTATAAAGAATCTTCACTAAGATATCTATCTAAATCAATGATCTAGATCTAGATCACATGCATTCATAATGCTTAGTTAATAGTACTAGCAAACATTCATTAAAAATTTTATATTTTAATATGTTGGTGACAATTTTATTCATTTTCTATGATCTTAATGCTCTCATACTAATATAGGATCATAGTCTCACTAATGAATATGTAATTTTTAGATATTTATATAAATTATTCGACAAAAATTTAAAATAAAAATTATAAGAAAAATGTAATGCTCATTAAATTTCATATAAAAAAAGTCAATACACATGCTTTGATGGCATAACCCCCAACAATCTCTCAGTTTCCCTAAAGAAAATGTGCCATCTCTCTTAATCTCATGCTACGCACATGGAACTTCAAATGACTTCACAGGAAGTGTCTTTGTTAAAGGATCAGTCAGTTTTGTTCCGATGCTATCTTCATAACAATCACATCCCCTCGATGTACGATCTCTCTTACAAGATGATATTTCTTCTCTATGTGCTTGCCCCTCTTGTGACTCCTCAGTTACTTGGAATTCGCTGCCACCCACTGTTATCACAATACATGATCAGTGGCTTGTCCACATCTGAAACTACTTCTAAATCACTATAGAACTTTTTGAGCCATACCTCTTCTTTCACAGCTTCACAAGTCGCTATATATTCGGCTTTTATTATGAAATCAATAATTCTAGATTGTTTAATACTTATCCATACCACAGCTCCTCTATCTAGGGTGAATAATAATCCACATGTCAACTTTCGACTGTCTCTGTCTAATTGAAAATCAGAATCAGTGTATCCAGTGGGGGTCAGGTCTTCACCTGAATAAAGAAGCATATAGTTTCTCGTTCTTCTAAGATACTTGAGAATGTGATTTACTGCAATCCAATGTTCTAAACCTAGATTCGATTGATAATGACTATTAATTTCCAGTGCACAACAAATGTCTGGTCTCGTACACAAGATGGAATACATGAGGCTTCCAACTTCTGAAACATAGGGAACCTTTCTTATATCCTCTTCCTCTTGAGGTGTCTTAGGACATTATTCCTTGGAGAGAACGATTCCATGGCTGGTCGGTAGTCGACCTTTCTTGGAATTCTCCATAGACAATCTCTCCAGCACTTTATCAATATAAGATTCCCAAGAAAATTATAATAGCTTGTTCTTTCTATCCCTTCTTATTTGGATGCCTAGAACATAGTTCGCTTCTCCCAAATCTTTTATTTGGAATTTCTCAGCTAACCACTTTTTTAATTTTGACAGAGTTTCTACATCATTCCCAATGAGTAGAATATCATCAATATAAAGAACTAAGAAATTCATTATCTTATCTTTGATGTATTTATAAATACAAGCTTTATCAACATTTTGCTCGAAGCCATAGGACTTTACAATCTCATCAAAAGTAAGATTCCAAGATCTAGATGCGTGCTTTAATCAATAAATGGATTTAAGCAACTTGTATACTTTCTGATTTTGCCCCTTTTGTACGAACCCTTCTGGTTGCATCATATAGATGATTTCTTCAAGAGAGTCATTCAGAAAACCTGTTTTGACGTCCAATTTTCATATCTCATAGCTAAAACTAGCGGTTATAGATAAAAGGCGCGAATGGATTTTAGCATGGTCATAGGGAGAATGTCTCTTCATAATCGACTCCCTTCCTTTGTGTATAACCCTATACTACTAACCGTACATTAAAAGTCTCTACTTTCCCATCTGCACCTTTTTTCTTCTTGAAGATCCATTTACCACCAATGGGCCTGACATCTTCAGGTGGATCTACAAGTTCCCAAATGAAATTTGAATGCATAGATTCCATTTCCTGGTTCATGGCATCTTGTCATTTCTCCTTTTCAAGATCATCCATTGCTTCTTCATAAGATATTGGATCATCCTTATCAGTGTATGACACACACTACGACATGTGCCTCTAGTTCGTAGTGAACCAGTTATTTCACAACCCTCCCACTATGACGTTGCACTAAGGTTTTACTTTGTAGGAACTAAGGTTTCTCTGGTTTGTCGTTTATAAGTAGAAATTGAGGGTGGCCTGATCTCTTCAACCGTTAATTCCTCAAGAACTACTTTGCTATGAGGTTTGTAGTTCTACATATAGTCATGCTCAAGGAAGGTTGCATTTGTCGATACAAACATCTTTTGATCCTTGTGACTATAAAAGTACCTACATCTAGTCTCTGGAGCATAGCCTACTAATATGCATATCTTAGACCTCGAGTCTAATTTTCTGGTCTTGGGTCTAAGAATGTGAGCTAGGCAACCTCTTCCCCCCATATATGAAAATAATGCAAACTAGGTTTGGAGTCATTCCATAACTCTAAAGGTGTCTTGCTTGTAGACTTAGAGGGCACTACATTCAAAATGTAAGTTACTGTGTGTAGTGCACATTCCCAAAATGTAAGTGACAGTGATGAGTAGTCTAACCATGTCCAATAAGGTTCGGTTTCTCCTCTATGCAAGACTATTTTTCTGTGGTGTTCCAGGTGTTGTGAGCTGGGATAGGATTCCACACTCCAGTAAATAATCCTTCAATTATAAGTCCAAGTATTCACCACCTCAATCATTGAAAGGTTTTCAATGATTTACTTAATTGCTTCTCAGCTTTAGCTTTGAAGCATTTAAACTTTCCAAAAGTTTCATACTTTCTTTGCATTAAGTAAGTATAACCACATCTTGATTAAGTCCGTTTGTTACTTCAGTCGGTTTAAGCATATAGAGTCCGTTTATAACTTTTGCATGACAAATATTGAATCCATTCTTTGAAATAATAAACTCTTTGCTAATAAAAGAAACTTCAAAAAATTGTTCTTGCAAAAATGAAAGAGAAATCAAATTTCTCAAAAATCCAGGAATATAATAACATCGTTCAAGACCAAATATTTAGTAAACAGACTATTCCTAATGCTTTATACTACAAGAAAAATGATATTTTGTGACAGTTTTACTGCGGCGGTTATAGAAACCGCCGTAAAAAAGCGGTAAAACCTTTAGCTGCAGTTTTAAACCACCCATAAAGATTTCGCGGTGATTTTGGCAAAACTTCCACTATACATTACCAGAAATCGGTGAATGGTAGGTGTTTTAAAAACCATCGTTAAACATTCTTTTAAAATCCCATTTCCCTTTCTCGCGCCTTTTCCATTGAAACTCTAAAAGTTGTGACTTTCCAGAGTGCCTAACTCGAAAAATCCTAACCCTTCGATTTTCTTCAAACCCACTCTTCTTCTTAGATTTCACTGAAATATTAGAAACATCGAACTGGCAATTCAGGTAATCTCATTCTTCCTCTTCTTCTTCTTCTTCTTCATTCTTTCTTCTTCTTCGTCTTCGTTCTTTCTTCTTCTTCTTCTTCGTTCTTTCATTTTGATTTCAGTAATATCTTCATTTGTGAGGCATGCTGTTCACTGATTTATTGTCGTTTCTAAACTATTATAGTGTGATTATAGTCATTTCTGATTTATTTTTGTTAACTGATTTCAAGATTTGGTCTGGTTTTGATAATTAATTTATATTTAACATTACTTAGAACCTATATATATATGCATTCTCCTCCTCTTAATGAGCTATGTTCCTCGGGCATCTGCTAGTGTTGTGGCATTCTGGATGGTTAGTTAGAAACTTTCCTAAAATGTGACAACAACTCTCACCTACGATAGGACTCTCCGATCACCGACCATCACCACCGCTGCCCGTCTCACCGCCGGCAATCTCGTGCCGTGCCGGACATCCACTGTTCACCGCCGATACAGTACCACCAGCTATTCACCTCCACCGGAATAGTAAAATTTCTGGCGTGATAGGGTTTTCACGAATGAACAGTGTTTTCATGGAACAATAAATTCCTGTCGTTCGTCTCGTGCGTTCTTTGTCTTCTCGGATTCGAAATAATTACAATAATATTTAAAATAAAAATATAAAAATTCGTACGCCTAAAGTTGGCTTACACAAGATCTAGGAAAAATTAAAAGAAAGCCTAACCCTATAATTACCATACAAATAACGATCCATTATTTTCCATACATTCAAAAAACATAACCATCCATCATCATAGATATCTCATATTATATGAATAATGCAAGAAAACTCACACAACATTTAACATATAAATATATAAAGACCGCTCTGATACCACTTGCTGGTCGTCGCAGAGCGTTTGCGACGGAAACGTGAAGGTGTGTGGCCTTTTAAAAAAAATTAAACTTTTAATAAAAATCGAATATGTTAATAAAACAAAACTTGCGCAACGTCACAATAACCAAATAAAAACTTTTATTGAAAACTTTTTTCAATCAGTCATGATCCATTATATATTTATAAGTTAAATCTACAATATACAATGTTAGAAATTATATAGCTTTTGTAGTCTATATCAAGTGTCCTTGGAGAAACCGATCAATCCTCCATTCCCACGAAATCGTTCTAAAGATCAATAGACTCTGAGATCCATACCAAGATCTTCCAAGTCACTCATCAACGCACTAAGACGTGTGTGGGCACCTAGAATATTACAAGATATTTTTTTGTCTCTAGATGTTCTCAAAACATGAGATCTAGAGATTTACTGAGAAGTACATTAGAAAAATGTTCTCTAAAAGAACGTGATGATTATTCTTTTAGAAATTTGATTAACGTTTAATCAAAAAAGAAAATCACTTTGACACCAATCACGTTCTCAATTGACACCAATCACGTTCTCAATTCAACTCTTGATTGACGAACTGATGATATGATAACTGATTGTTTCCTCTTCTTTCAACAACTTAGGCCATTAGAATAATATCTGTATTTATTCTAATGGCGTATCAGATTTTTAGGGATAACATTAAATAATATTTAATTATAAAATTACCAATTGCAGTGGGACCCACTGTAATTATGCACAACTGCAGTGCCACATGGCACTGCACTATGCCATGAGCCAGCACAGTGCCTTACGGCACCACTCTAGTGTCATGTGGCACTACAATGTTGCACACTCACTATTGTAGTGTTGCGTGGCACCACAGTAGTCCATGTCAATTTCTGATACCCTATGAATGACTGACACGTGACAATTACTGCAAATTAAATGTTTATTTTAATTAGATAATTATCTAGATATCAGTTAATTTAAAATTAACATATATGATTATCTCTATCAACTAATTTATCTGTTATTTCATAAATAACAGATTTAGTTGATTTAAATTATTATCTAATAATAATTTAATGATCTAATTTTACAAATTAGATATTCTATCTCACTTATCAATAATTAAAAAAATTTATAATTATATATATAATTTCTGAAAATTATATTTGTTGCCGACAATTTATAAATATATATTCTGTCTCACTTGCAACCATTCATTAAAGATTCCATAGTTTAATATGTTACTGACAATTTTATTCATTATCTATGATTTTAGTTCTCTCGTACTAATACAGGATCATAGCGTCATTAATGAATATGGAATTTTCATATATTTATATAAAATTTTCAACAATAATTTAAAAGAATAATTATAAGAAAAATGTAATCCTCTTTAAATTTCATATCAAAATGTCAATACACATGCTTTGAGGGCATAACCCCCCAACATGTCTTTCCTGCAAAAATAGCAGTTTGAGGAGAACTGAAAATTATTAAGACATCACAGCAGACAAGTAACAGTTTTCTCAGTTCATAGGCTCTCTACAATGATTTATCCTGCAACACGTTCATGGTAATATGAACAACTCTCTAAGAAAGAGAGTAGATTATGGCATCCGAAATGTGACATTATTACATTAGTCAAACCAATCCAGCTTCATGTGAATTGACTATGCAAGATAAAATTCAACATAGGGCTTATTCTCCAAGAATTTTGTGAATATCTCTTAACTATTTGAAATATCAGATACTGCTGAAGACAATTATGGGTAAAGAAAATATCTGCCACAAGTAATTACATAATAGCTAATGACAACAAATCCGCAACCTATTATACATTAAAGCACTAGCATAACCATGAAGGTATAAGTATTTCTACTTAAGAACTACCATCCTAAGAAGCAACTTCAAATTGAAGTTCTCTTAATTCATATATTATGAAAGAACTGCCAGTATGACTGATTAGTTAATCATATATAAAAGAAACACAACAAATTGGTGCTCAAGTAGGATGAATCATTATACCAGAGAATATATATTACATTAGCAGTCAAAACTCTTTAAAAAATAGTAGACTGATGAAAATAATTCCAAATCAAAGCCAATTGACAAATAGAAAACAAGAAATTAGTAAATTCCAAGTAATATTGTTTAAGCAACAACTCTAGAGGAACATAAGATATATTAAAAATTAAAATATTGGGAAGCAAAAGTAGATCAATTAACCTGGCTGGGCACCAAGCTTAAGGAAGTCATTGTAAACTGAAAGATATAATGGACTAAACATTTGAGAGTTATGTGTTGTCTGAGCAACATTAAGCATAGCACTATTTGCAGTGCTAGAGAACTGACCCAGTTGACGACTTATTTGAGCCTTCCTTGAAATTTCCGGTTGCCCAATGTTTGAGAAAATTGCATTGGATGCTTTCCATGTGTCATGGAAATGGTAGGAGATAATATATACTAAAGTAACTGAAATGCTAAAAAACAACATAAGCAGTTGCAAGTTTAACCCCTTGGGGAAAAGAAAGCCACTAAGACCAACATTTGAATTTGTTATCACGGAATGTACAAGTATTCAAGTAGCTTAACTGGCTCAGGAGGGTCGACATGCTATATCAGTAATTTGTCAAGAACCTAAATATCCCATCTTCTATCAAACAAAACTTATAATGCTTTGACTTCCATCACACTATCTTGTTAATTAAAAGGATCCCTACAGGTTGATTTTATAGGCTCTCTTGGCTGGATGATACAAGCATTTATCTAAGCAACAAATTGTCTACAGTATAAAGTATAATAAATTCTAGGCTGGGTTGTAAAAATAAAGCTATTTGATTCACTTGCTGACTAAAACTTCTACTTAGTCTGACCCTGAAAGTCATGTAGTTGCATCAACTAGCTCTGCAGAATAAGGATAATAGATAAAATCATACATGTAATACTTTGTATAAATGAAAAAGATAATAGATTTCTCTCAACAAGTCATTTGTGATACAAGGATTTCATTCTCCGAAAGACAATCATATTCGGCTTTTCAGTACTTTCACTTTGTGTAGCACCACTGCCTATGTCAAAGGTTCTATACAATAATGCATCCTCTTTTGTACAAATATTTATCATTAATATATTCTTCTAGTTTCTTATGGTAAAACAAATAACAATGGCAACAAAAAATCAGTAAACATTCAAAAGATAACGTCAATCATGTTAATTGTGAAAACATTCAATCGCTTTCAATTACTAATAAACTGGAGTGCTTGTAAACTATCGAAAGAAAAGGGAGTGTGAGCATAGCACATGTGCTAGTCCTTGCATGGCAGATTGCTGGAATTGTTGCTGAGAAAGGATTTGCTGCTGGTGAGGTAATTGCATAAGTTTTTGCTTTTGCTTTATTAGTTATTGTTGTTGATGTTGTTGTTGCTGATGCTGTTGTTGTGTTTGTTTCTAGGGAAAGGTGTATTCATTAGATTTGTGCTAGACCTCGGCGAGTTGGCATATGGAAATGGAGACGTTGTGGTATTGTCAAAGTAAGTGGCACTTGTAGCACTGAAGGACAAGCAGCTGATCTTGAAATGAGTTGGCATATGGCAATGGATCCCTTGACTATTCATATTATTTGATGTTAGAGGGGTATTCTTCTAATACATACCTGACAGAGACTCTATTAAAGCCACTATAGATTACAGGTACACAATTTGTATATTAATGTATAGGTTATCGATGCCAGAAAATGTGACTAACTATTACCAGAAGTATTAGGAAAACTTTGAATTCCATCACCAACATTCAGCACATCTACCAAATGCATTGGAAGTGCGGGCGTAATCTACCTTTATCTCTGGATAACTGTAATCCTGCACTTACATCGTCATCATATAATCAAGATGGGTTAAGAGAAGTAACAGATATCCAATTAAATGGATCACATTGCAATATAGAAAACATCTAGCTTTGAAGTACTTCTTAACTTGGATCTTGGAATAATTTGGATCCTTCGTAGTCCTTATCGAATCCTAGTGATACTCTAAAAACAGAGGAAGGCAGGTGAAGCAAGTTAATTTTAATACTAGTTGTAAAATGAACGAAAGAAAAAGATCAAAACATAAAGTTGGAGTCAATTAAGGACTAAAAAAGTTAAAACATTGTAGCAGTCCCAACTGCTATGATCAAGCGCATGCCATAAGATTTCCATCAATAAAAAAGCATGGATTAATATAGTATAACAAACTATCTCAAAGCCTTCACCTCAGCTTTCTAATAGAAGAAACAATGCCTGACAAAATTGAAGTATCACAAACCATAAGACAGAATGAACACAAGTCAACATGAAATAAACTAAATCAAACATTTGATTACCTTCTATTCAAGAGATTCACTTAAACAGACAAAATGAAAGATTTAGAAAAAGAGATCAGACCTGAAAATCAAAACCGTGCCTTTCTTGGCTGAGGCAAGGGTTGAGGATCTCTAATATTTGATTTTAAATTCTATAACAAAAACCAAAGAATCAAAAGAGAGAGAGATAGAAGTTAATCCTTTTCTCATTTCTGTTAACAGAAATCCAAAGAATCAGAAGAGAGAGAGAGAGATAGAACCTAACCCTTGCTCATTCTCTATTCTTGAATAGAGAAAGATGGAAGCTAATAGAGAGCGAGAAGCTGATGGACAGGCTCTGCTCTCTCTCTTCTTTGACGAAGCTAAAACCCTAGCTAGGTTATGGGTTCTTTGTAGAGAGAAGATGAAAGGTAGCGCTGAAGAAGATGAAGGGTGTTGAACTGAGGAGAGAGGGTGTTGAAGAAGGCTTCGTTGTAGAGAGAAGATGAAGAGTGTTGAGGAAGACAAAGGAAAGAGAGAAGGCGCTGAAGAAGGCTTCATTGTAGAGAGAAGACGCTGAAGAAGAAGAAGGAAAGAGAGAGGGTTGTGAATGTTGGAATATGTCCATAAAGTAGCGTGTAATAACTATTTATTTGTATTTAGTTATTTCTCAGACATTAGTATTATTAAATTTTTATGAATAAATTGAAAGTTTGATTTTAAATTCAAGTGTGTTTATAAATTACTCAACTCTTGGAACTATCATCAATGATCGAAGAATGAAGAAAGAAGCGTCTCCAGACGAACTCTTCTAAGAAAGTTCAGAATGATATTCACAATCTCAGGATCGACTAGACAATCGAATTCGATTACGACTGTTAGGTTAAACCAATGTATGTCAGTCTTGGGGCATGAGAGTGGAGACTCAAATGGTTAACCTAGACATGTTATGAACATGTGGAATAGACCGGTAACAAATTAATTCAGAGCCCAAAACCGTTTATCCAACTCTAAATCTAATTGCTACACCTTAAAGGTATTTTTATAATTACCTTAATTCTGAGGTGAATACGTAGCTTGACTTACTTACTTGCAATCTTTTTTTATCAAATGACTGAGTTCGAATTAGCAGGCAATATCGCAGCTGTTGAGATTGTAATTCAATTAAGTTGGAGTTACGTGATTCATAGATATGAAAATTCGTGGTTGGATTGTGAAACAACAATATCACCTTATACTTTATTGATGATTGTGTAAATTAACCTAGCCCGGTATTCAATGAATTGAGTCATTGATTAAGATTTGTCAATTGTACGAGACAATTCACTACTATGTCTTTCTTATTCATAGTCAATAAAGAAGTTAAGGAAATAATAACAAGAGGGGTAAAATGATAATTTTACATTCTGCTCTTGTTACTGATATTCACGATGGGTATTATATTAAAATATTTTATGGACAGTGAAAATAAAAAGGGTCTATTTATATCAATAGAAAAAGTAGCGTGCATGAATCATGAGTTGATTCAGCATCGATTCTATAATGAGGTCGTACTATGTCGGGGGATTAAATAGGTCAAGAACTTATGAAGATAAATTCACCGGGTATTTGAATCCTTAGCTTTGTTTATGTAGGTCCATCCGGTCTTAGAATAGCTCATTAGAATATGAATAGAGAAACAAAGTAAATTGGATGAAAATGTGTTTTTGTGCCAAGGCATATTTCCTACTCCTATATGTGATGGGTGAGGTCACTTAATTGATTAAGTGTGATTAATTGTATTGAAATTAATTAATTTATTATTTTTTAATTATTAGATAATTAGTAAATAAAAATAGATAAATTAATTAATTGATAATGATCAATTAAATCTATCAATTAGATTGATAAATTTTGATACAACTCCAACACTGTGGAGATATACTGATTTTCGGCAATTTGAAAATATGGGGTGAATTTTTGGAAATTTAAAATATATGGGTATATTTGTAAATATCAAAATTAAATTTTATAAATATCTAATAGCAATTTGATTGCAGAGAGAGATAGCATTATCGATCTCATATCAGATACAGAGAAAAAGAGTTTTCTCCCTTCCTTAGTAATTGCCGCCGATATACAGTATTAAAGGAAAAATATTTGACTCTTTTCTTCAATCATTTTGAGAGCCCACACTCAAATTCCTACATAAAATTCTCGTGAGATATATTTCTAAAATTAACGGGTGGCTATTGGTGGATGAAATTTGCAAATAGTTCCTAGAGTTTAAGTGCGTGATTCAGATCCCGAAGCTTGAAGAACACGAAGAACACTCGAAGAAAATCCATCAGTTCAGAAATTTTCTGATACAAAGTATAGGTGAAAAATTATTTCTACCATTATCTTCTCGTTTAATATTGTATATGCATAATCACACATTGTTTGATTTTAAATTATTTAATTCGATTAAATAAGATAATTAAATTTTTTTATATTCCGCACACAAACCGTTCGTGGTTCAAACTTAATTTAAAACCTACTGATCCCAGCAATTGGTATCCGAGTCATAGGTTCTTGATTATGTAAATAAATATTTGAAACGAACGTATCGTGAATTTAGTGAATATTGACATATGATTTTGTATGGTAGATTCAAAACTGTTTTGAATGTGTTATGTGATTGGATCCCTAACTATTGACTCTAGGCATTTTATTTCAATTTAGAATTGACGTACACAAAATTTGAGGAATTGGATTATACGTAATTTATTTTGTTGCAAAAGTTCTATTTTTATAAATTTAATGTAAAATCATCCTCGTCGGGGTACTGTTCAGGCTGAAATATTGTTCACGTTGGAATCACTATTCACGCCAGAATAATTGTTCGCGTCGGAGTTACTGTTCTGACGCCATCACCACCGTTGTCCACTGTAGTTCCTTGCATGGTGACTAGGGTTTGTGAAACCCTAGGCAATAGCAATTAAGATTTAAGAAACCCTGCGATGTTTCTTTTATCCTATTATTTTATCTTTTAAAATTTTGTATTTTGAATTTTAAATTTTAAACGAATAAAAGATAATTAAAATTCAAAAGATAGTTATCTATTTTATCTTTATATGTTTTGAATTTTAAATTCAAATATAATTATTTATTTGATCATTTTATCCTTTAAATTTTGAATTCAAAATATAATTATCAATGTTATCTTTTTCTTTTGTAGAAAAATGGAAAAATAGAATAAGTAATGAGATTATTAAATTAGAAAAATAGTTTTCCTTAATTAAAGGGTTTTAATCAAAATTTAAATTTTGAAATTTTTAAATTTGGAATTTGAAATTTGAATTTGAAACTTGAATTTTAAGTTTTAAATTTGAATTTTAAAATGGGAGTGAAATTTTGTAAAGAGTTACAAAGTGGTGGGACAAGATGAGGAAGAAGGAGAAAATTACAGACGTCATGAAAATCAGTTTATTAATTAATTTGTAATTAATTTATTATTCTTTTTATATTGTAATTAGAAATGAGCCAATAGGAAGCTTAATTTTAAATGTATGATTTTATTTTAATCGTGCATCATCATATAATATGCCATATAGAACTAATGATCATATACCAATATCAAATTAACATGTAGCATGTACATGCATTGTAGATTAATTTATAATGGTTATAATTTAATTAAAATGTGAAATTTATAATGGTTGTGATTTTAAATTGGGATTTAAAATTAAATAAATGATATATAAAGTTCATCACATTTTTCAAATTAGTAAAAGTTATGTTTTGAAAAACAACCAAAAATCCATTTTTTAAAAACTAAGTGGGATGCTCGTTTATGTTGAAATGTTCTCAAGGTCTCCAATGCGAACTTGATCGTGCCATGAGGAACGATCTAGAAATGCCCATAGCTTTCCTTTCTTCAATGGGAGAGAATTTAGAGTCGTGTCGCTTTGAGTCATTAAGTTTCTTGAGAAGTTAAGACTTTTAAAGGAAGTGGTGGGGGCAGGGCGGTCCCATAGACGGACTGCTAGTTCATAACAGCTTTTAAGAGTCGATGCGTTGGTTAAATACTTAGAGTCAAGCGTATTGAAATTCCCACTTAGGGACTAGTCAATGGGACCAAAGTGACCAAAGCCATTGGTGATTGGTTAAGCTAGATAAGGAGACATTTGAGCCGTAACCAAACGAGAGAGCCTCGATACATTAAGCGATAGTTTGGACATCATCCCTCGATGAGACAAGCTATCATTTTTTATCGTAACATCATAGAAGAAATATTTTTTAATGGATTTTTAAAAGTTTAAGTAGTTGCATCATGCATCATACTTTCCTAAATAATTGAGCATTTATTTACATCGTTTTATTTGTTCTTTTCTGTAATCATGTCGCTATCCCCTCTCTCAACTATTCTTTACGCAAAAACATTTACTGATGAAAATTATGTGGATCGGAAATAAAATTTAGATATCATGCTGACGGTAGAAAAGCAGAAGTCTGTGCTCACTACCCCTTGTCCCCTTGAGCCTATTACTAAATCGACTCAAGAGGAGAATGATGCTTATGCTTCTTGGCTGCATTGTGATGAGATTGTCAGATGTTACATCTTGGCATCTATGAGCAATGTGTTGTAACAAAAGCATCAGAACATTGAGACTGCCGCTAATATGATGTTGAACATCACCGAAATGTTAAGAGATTAGGGTCGTCAAGCCAGACTACAGTTGTATGCAACTTCATGAACTGCAAGATGGAACCTGGAACCCCTTTCAGAGAACATATGATGTTGATAATAAGTTATTTGAATGAGATAGAGATCATAGGTGCTGAGGTTGATGGTTAGATTCAGATGGATATGATCCTAGAGACTTTGCCTAGTACCTTTGAGAACTTCAAGCTTAATTATGTGATGAATATGCTGAAGTACTCACTTCCGAGCTCATGAAGGAGCTGCAAGCTGCGGAGACTTTGTTTCTGAATGGCAAGAGGAAATCTAGAAAGGCTAACTTTACTGAAAGAAAGCCCTCCATCTCTGACTCTAAGAAGAAACAAAGAAGAGGTCCAACGAAAGTGAAGAAGCAGAAGCCGAGAGCTGCCAAAGGTAAAAGCACCGTGAAAGTAGACAAGTTGAAAGACATGTGTCATCACTGTGGAACTGCTGGTCATTGGAGACGTAACTGATCAGAGTATCTCAAAGGATTTAGATCTAAAGGCATAGTAATGGCTACTGAGGTCTGTTATGTAGCTGACTCTACTTTATCTTGGATTGTAGACTCTGCAGCTACTAACCATATATGTTGCTCCCTACAAGGGTTTAAAGAATTCAGAAGGCTTGACAATGGCAAATATAGCTTCTGTTAGGGTAATGGGGCACTAGTATCGATTGTATCTATGAGAACTATTAAATTATGTTTTGGGAAACATTTTATTATTTTACGTGATGTTTATTATATTCTAGTTTTTGGGAAGAATCTTATTTCTATTGGTGCATTAATTGAGCAAATATTTGATCTTAAATTCATTGATAAAAATATTGATATTTTTAGAAATGAATGCCTAATTACTGTTGCACGCATATTTAATAAATTGTTTCACGTAAAACCAATAGTTCTAATAATATGTGACACTGAAGTGAATAATGATTTACAAAGGGATAGTAAAATGTTGAAGTATGACTCAACTGATCTAACCTATTTGTGGCACTTACGCCTTGGGAATATTAGACTGGACAGGATTAAAAGACTTGTGAGGGATAGTCCTTTGTAAACTTTAAGTGTGAGATCACCACCCACATGCGAATCATGTATTGAAGGCAAAATGACCGAGAGATCTTTTTCAACAAAAAGTAAAAGATCAATGCCTTTAACTCATATATAGTGATGCATGTGGGCAATTGAATATCCAAGCAAGAGGAGGTTATGAATACATCGTAACCTTCACTGATGACTACTCACGTTTTGGTCATATTTATCTAAAGCGTCAAAAGTATGAAACATTTGAAAATTTCAAAAATTATAAGGCCTTGGTTGAAAAGTAATTAAAACAATAAATCAAAACACTACGATCCAATAGTGGTGGAGAGTACTTGCTAGGAGAGTTCAAAGACTTTCTTAAGGAATGAGATATTCTTTCTCAGCTTATAGTACTTGGTATGCCACCGCAAAATGGTGTGTCAGAGAGAATGAAGCAAACTCTGATGGATATGGTTAGATCCATAATGAGTTACTCATCCCTTCAAGATTCCTTCTAGAGATATGCCTTGGAAACATCGGCATATATTCAGAACCAAGTTCGATCAAAGATGATACCTGATACACCATATGTAAGATGGTGTGGACGAAAGTCATCTATTAACCATTTTAAAATATGGGAGTTCCCTACACATGTTCTAAAAATCAAAGACAAGCAAGTTGAGCAGTCGTTCAAAATTATGTATGTTTGTAGGATATCCCAAAGTAACAAAGGGGTACATCTTCTATGGTACGACTGTGCAGAAAATATTCATTAGACTGAATGCTCATTTTTTTAAGAAGATTACATTAAGTGTACAGCCGAGAAGCATCATTGTGCTAGAGGAATTATTGAGTGGGAGGACACCGACTCTCCAATAAAAAAAAATTATGATTCAACAATGGAAGAATCACGACATGAGCCAGAGCCTATGGAGTATCGACGTACTAGGAGGGTTATGAGACAACCTGAGAGGTATATGTCCTAAGGAGAAGTTTTGAAAGTTGTCTCAGATAAGGACCTTGATGAACTTGTCTCCTACTTAGAGGGCATGGCTGGTCCTGAAGCAAACTTATGGTAAGAAGCCATAAATGTTTAGATACATTCGATGTACTCGAATCAAGTCTGCAAGCTTGTAGATCCTCCTGAAGGGGTAAAACCCGTAGGATGTAAATGGATCTATAAGAAAAAAAAATGGGGTCTGGATGGGAATGTAGAGACGTTAAAAGCTAGGCTAGTAGCCAAGGGCTATGCCCAAAATGGAAGGAATAGACTATGAGGATACCTTCTCGTCGGTGGCCATGCTTAAATACATCCGAATTCTTTTGTCTATTGCTGCTACCCTTGATTATGAAATCTAGCAAATGGACGTCCAAACTGCTTTTCTGAATGGCAATCTGACAAATTTGGCATTATAACTTTTACTTTTACTTTTATGATTATCAAAATAGCTCAAAAATTTATAACGGGTCCATCATTCTGAATGCAATTAAGACATTTTAGAAAAGCTTGTTCTTGAAATACGTGTAAGAAGTTTCAGAAGTGATAGCTCCTGAAACGCATTTAAGACGTTTCAGCAAAGGTTGCTCTTGAAACGAGTTTAAGACGTTTCGGCAAATGTTGTTCCTGAAACACGTTTAAGACATTTTGGAAAAGTTAGTTCTTGGAATGTATTTAAAACGCATAAGTAAAGATTGTTCCTGCAACACGGTTAACAAAAATTGTTCCTGGAACACCCTGAAGATGTTTTAGTAGAGTTTATTCCTAAAACGCACTTAAGACATTTTTATCAAAGCTTGTTTCTGGAATGCATTTGAGACGTTTCAGTAGAGTAGACAGTGATCTACACCTTCTGAATTCGCTTTGTCCGGAATAACCAATTCATAGTCCTCTTCCGCTGATAAAGTGACCCCATTAAGACTTTTGTAGAGTTCATTAACTGAGTTGAATGTATGTATGTATGCTGTTGTCCTAAAAGTTTTAGAGTATTAAGGAGCCCAGTCCAAAATACCAACTCACACCAACACCCAGGCTGTTTGAGGACTTAGAGCATGAATCCCAGAACCAATTTGACCCATAATTGCAAAGACTCAAGTTGTAGTCAAAGAAATGACTTAAAGAGTAAAAATAATTGCTTCAAATATTTAAGTTTTAAAATCAATTTTAGATATAACATGTCCTTACATTGCAATAATAGATAACTTATAATGTCACATCATCAATCAATGATAAAAAATAAATTGACATTAATACCCTTTACAGAATTAAGGTTGGAATTTTAATGAAATTTTATTTAATTTTAATCTCCTTTATTTAAGGAATTTAATAGTGTCCTTAAAATCAGCTAATGCAGTTTAAAACAATCATCATATCTTTAATCATGAGAAGTTTTTATTATGTTCAATAGTACCGAATATAGGCATTTTTAACTCTATCGAATTCATCTATTTGTTATTTTCTGAAGAAGTTTAACATAAATTCTAAAGATTCATTTGCGCGCTAATTCTCCATAGAGATTCGAATGAAAGGTTTGTGCTTTTTTTTATAATCACTTGTGATATCTCCTATTGATTGCTGCATGCTTCATTTTATCCTTGTTCTCCTTAAATCAAAGGCTTAGATCTGATTTGCTTTTCTTTCTATGTTTATCATTCACGGATATCTCAGGTTATCTAATGATTTTGGCTGTAGGTTGGTGCTGTCTTCTTCATCGCTGCATGTATTTTCTGCATTTTTTTATCTGTTTTATGAACAATTCAACATCTTTTATCTATGCGTCCACCATTTTTTTTCCTGATATCTATGTGTTTTATCCATGTTTTATCTACTTATGAATTTTTTATATGTTTAAGTTGCCGATCCAACTTATAGTAGTATCTGTTTTATTCTCAAACTTAACCAAACAGTATCAATAATTTTTAACAACCTTTTTTTGTCATATGTGAAATAGGTTTCACATAAATTCTTTGTTCAACTATTAACTCTTTGATTTACTACTAGTCCTTCAACAATTGATTTAATATCCAACTAATCGATAATAGATTTTTCAATAATCATCAACCAATAGTTGAAAAAATAATTTATGTGAACAATAGTTGATGATTATTGACGAATCCATTATTGATTAGTTGGATATTAAATCAATTATTGAGGGACTAGTAGTAAATCAAAAAATTAATTTTGTTTAATGAATATCAAATAGGGGGTGAGAATGTGTCGATATTAATCTAATTTGCGTAATAATATATTTCAGGTGTTTTAAAGATTCTAATTATTATTTTATATGATGGAAGGTGAGATGATGCAAAACGTTATGTTAATTTTCGATCAAAACCGTTATTGATTGAGGGTAATCTAATGTTTTTAGGTTAGTTGATGTTGTTAAGATGGATTTGGTGGTTGTTGATGGACGAGATCAGGTTTAAAATTGTAGTCAATTTATAATTTGACAATGCTTCATTTATTACTATTGAAATTAAAAACGACCAAGATATTTAATGGTACATTTCTTTGGTCAAGAGTTAGTATGGTCTTAGTTGTCCACTTATTGTTGACAATAGTAAATTCAATAAAATTGCTTGTCTAGAGATGGAAAACTATTTGCTGCGTGAGGTTGGTCAATCTTCCTCAATCATGTGTGATGATGTTCAAGATGATAGCATGTTCATTGTGTCGGATGTCCTAGTGTTTTTACATTGAAAATTTAGAAATAAGTATAAGTTGAAAAATACGTTGCATATGATTGCATTGAAAGAAAACTTTCAATTTAAGATTGAAAGGTCTAATCGTGAAAGAATGAGTATGCGGTGTGTTAATGATGATTGTATGTGGTCTGTACGTGCTTCTTCCTATAGAGGTGGTAATCTTTGGATGGTTTGAGAATATATTAAAGAACACAATTGTTCATTAGATATCATACAAAGTGATCATCATCGAGGAACATATGATATTATTAATAAATGCATTAAAGATAAATAAAGATATGATGTACCAAAAACATAATTGATCATATGTATTTGAAGCACGGTGTTACGATTAGTTATTTTAAGGCTTGGAGAGCGAAGCAAGCGGCTTTGGATTTGCTTAGCAGAACACCAGAAGAATCGTGTGCAAAAATACTATCATATTGTTATGCATTCAAATAAGAAAAACCCTGGTATGTTATCTTTTAGTATTTCAATGATTTACCATTGAAATTATTTTAAAATATTATTTGACTTGAACTTAAATTTTTTCTTGAATTTAATATTATTTTATAATATTAGGTATTGTGACCATAATTCAGAATAACGGTAATGATAAGTTTAAATATGTATTCATGTAGTTAGGGGATGCTTTAAAAGGTTAACGTCATTGTAGGCATGTGATTTCAGTTGATGGAACATTTTTAAAGAACATGTATTTTGGTACACTATTAACAGCATCATTGTTGGACGATAATAATCAAATATTTTCATTGGACTTTGCTATTATAGATTCTGAAAATGATTTGTCTTGGGATGGTTTTATGAAAATCTCAAATAAGTAATTGATGATTGGAAAATTTAGTTATTATTTCTCATAGGCACAACATTGTTCCACATGCTATCAATAAATGGTTTTCTGATGTTATGTATGGGTTGTGTATGTAACATTTGTTGTTTAATGTCAACTCTAAATATAAAAACTCCGCGATTAATGATGCCATTTCTTACTGTTGTGCAATAGCTTATTGTTTGGAAGATTTTGAAAAAAAATATGTGTGCATTGGAATCTATATACCCCTCAATTCGTTCTTATCTCAAGATATTGGGTATGAGAAGTGGGCTCGTTCTCACTTTATAAGACGTAGATACAATGCCATGACTACTAATATATCAGAGAGCCTAAACAATGTTTTGAAAGCTCGCGGTTTACTTATTACATTTTTTGTTGAGTCTTTTAGGCAATTATAACAAAGGTGATTTCTTGAGCGTAAAGTAGCATCTAGTTGCATGATAGCAATATTAATTGAATGGGCAGAATTCCATCTACCTAAGCAAATGGATCTTTCTCGATCGATGATTGTAAGTGAGTTGTATTATATCATATTTTGAAATTTTATTTTCTAACTATTATTTTGTCTTTGTTATCTAATGTTGTTTATTGTCAGTTGATTGTTGTTGATATACATGAATTCCAGGTGATTGATGGTGATTTACCGTTTATTATCCACTTATCTAATAAGATTTGTACTTGTCAAAGATGGGATATGCATGCAATCCCCTGTGCTCATGGTTTGGTTGTACTAGCTAACAGGCATTTGAACCCATATTTATATATTATTTTATGTTATTTTAAGAGTGAGTTAGATGTAACATACGAGAAAGTAGTCCATCCACTTCAAAATACTAGTCAATGGAATGTTCTAGAAGAGGTACAAGCTCATCATATTTTATCCCCCATGACAAGGCGTGCTACTAGGAGACTGAAGAAGTAGAGGATTCAATTTGTTAACTAGTAGTATATGAAATCGATCAACCAATATGTGCTCATGCTTTGAAATCAATAAACTTTCAAGACAACATAGCTTTGCAAGCTTAACTATCTCCTCATCCTGGTCATTTCTTGTAGCAGTCCATGTGTCAAATTCATAATTTAGCATTTTCCTTGACATTGTCTTGTTGTTCTTAAAGTATTTTTCTTTCACCTTTCCTATTCCTAAACAGCTTCTATCAACATTTACTTATGTTGAACATCTTAACCCACTAATGATTGCAAAGTCTTTCATAGTAGATCGAGCCATGTATCCATTAAAATTATTGATATCATAATGCTATCGTTTTCTAGCTAGATGCAACAACTGTGTGAAAACTAAGGGTGTTCAACGGTTGGTCTTGTCAGATTTTTAGAGGAAAACGAGACCAGACTGAAAATTACGGTTCTCCTATATGGAGGACCGAACCGACTGTAAAAAATCTGAACCAACTAGACCGAACTTCAACGGTCAATTCCGACTGATTTTACAGTCTAAGTACGCGTTTTATACGCATGAATTATACACATAATTTTTTAGATTAAAAGTTTAATACACGATTAATACATTGAACATATTATACGCGTGATAAATACGCCTTATTTCAAGGCATGCTTTAATAGCACACACATGTTAGCGCTTACTTCATCATGAGGAGGTACATGTAGTACTTTTATAACTCATTTCCACCTTAGCTCTCTATTTCCTTTCCGATGTGGAAATGGAGAAAAAGTCACTTTTTACTTGAAAAATCATTTATATATTATACGGTCGGTCTGATCGGTTCGGTCTAAAATTAGTTGAAATTCTAGACCTAACCGACCAAATATGAGAAAAAAATCGTCCAAACTGATCAATTTCGATCCGATTCGAATCAAATTATACGATCTGGACGGTTTTTGAACATCCTTAGTGGAAACTTCTTAATTTGAAAATCCAAAATATGTACAAAACACTCACACTTGGAGATATTTGTCTGACATTTGGTCAAACATAACTTTATATGTTCCAAGATATTAGGCTTAGATAAGAGGTTCAACTTTTGATTTTTGTTCAAGTATGGAACAAATTCATTAATTTACATCATACTAGTAGTCTTCATTGTTATCGAAGTGTAACTTACGCTTACCGGCTGTCATGTTGGTAGTCTTTTTTTGTTGAGCAGGACAATTCACTTTGTATTCCTTTCGCTGTCTCCTTATTACTTGTGTTCGTGACTTTCATATTATTGTGCATCTCTTTCAATACAAACAATATTGTTCAAAATATTCAACTATGTAACCAAGCAACATAATCATATATTGACATCTTTAAAAAGTATATTCAATCACCAATTTTGTAACAACTTTATATTGTTTTTTTTACAAATTTAGACTAAGAAAGAATATGTATCATATATACCTGCATACACACACCATCAACCAGATTTTCTCAATAATTTTGTAAATAAAATTTTTTCCACAGCTTCCATAGGGAGAAGAAAATTTTCAGATTGTTATGAAAAACTACTTACTAAAACAGAATGAAAAAAAATAAACAAATTCATGCAAAAATCAGTGGAGGTTCCACACTTGTGGGTTCAACAAACTAATCCAAATTTCATGATGTGAAATATCAATATATATTGTAGAAGAAAGATAACATCAACCTATATAAACCATAGATTTACCAAAAGTTTTCACAAACAATGTTGTTCAAATATCTAAAATGCCACAAAACTAGAAGAGTACTAAAATGTCACATCTTCATCTCAGAAGTTTTCCTGTCATCTATTTAAGTAATGTTCCGCTACTATTCTAAGTATTAATCAAGAGAAAATATCTATCCATCATCCCCCGTTTGAGTTCGAGAGATTATATGAAATGTTCGTGGCATGAAAATATTTGTTCCAGGATGAGTTTGATTCCCATTTTGTCTACTTTAGATGATTGCTTATTTTATCTTATGCCATATAGCTTTGGTATATCAAGACCCTTAGTCTTGCATTGTCTAGTCAATGTTTCCTTCTAATAGGTGGCTTAACAATGATCGTTACTTCCCACACGCAAAGTTATAATATCAATGATACATTCATTATTTTAATCAGTCAAATAAATTTTACCTCTATGTCATCCAAACGTATATTTGATAGTTCACTAAAGGGCACTACATGTTTATCTTTCTCATGATGAGTTGGTATTTCATCTTCTCTCCATCTCCCAAAACTTCATCCGTAGTATCCTCATTTTACTCATTGGCTTGTTGAACAGAATGTTAAGATGAGTTTAGACCTTCTCCATATTTGGTGTTCTCCTGAAATGAGACTGAAAAGATAATACATAAAAGTGTGTAAATCATTTCGTAACAGAAAAATTTACCATTGATGTCTTAAATCGATTAACCAGGCAAAAAAAAAATGTACTATTAACATCTTTTCATTTCCTCTGATGTTGGCTCCATTTTCCTAATCTCAAACTGTAAACAGTAAATATGTATAACAAGGAATTTATAAATAAACGTCATATAAAAAAGTGTACTTATATTTTAAGTCCAAATACTCTGTTTGTCAACTTTTTTCTTATTTGGTTGATTGTGAATGGTCCTATTATTGATTATTGGTATTCCATTCCAACTTTTATCACAAATGACATAGGTGGTATTGTCAATAGGGATTTTGTTTCAAGAGCCCACACTATTAAAGTATGTGGAAAGCCATAAAAAGCATGAACATTGCTATCAGGAATGTTACTAATTTTTTTCTGCAACAGTAAGCTTGTATGTCAACTTCCCTGTGGGTATATATCAAACACCCACCGTTGTTAATTAGTAGTATATGAAATCGATCAACCAATATGTGCTCATGCTTTGAAATCAATAAACTTTCAAGACAACATAGCTTTGCAAGCTTAACTATCTCCTCGTCCTGGTCATTTCTTGTAGCAGTCCATGTGTCAAATGCATAATTTAGCATTTTCCTTGACATTGTCTTATTGTTCTTAAAGTATTTTTCTTTCACCTTTCCTATTCCTAAACAGCTTCTATCAACATTTACTTATGTTGAACATCTTAACCCACTAATGATTGCAAAGTCTTTCATAGTAGATCGAGTCATGTGTCCATTAAAATTATTGATATCATAATGCTATCGTTTTCTAGCTAGATGCAACAACAACTGTGTGAAAACTAAGGGTGTTCAACGGTCGGTCTTGTCGTATTTATAGGGGAAAACGAGACCAGACTGAAAATTACAATTCTCCTATATGGAGGACCGAACCGACCAAAATACTGTAAAAAATCCGAACCAACCCGACCGAACTTCAACGGTCGATTCGGACGGATTTTACAGTCTAAGTACGCGTTTTATACGCGTGATAAATACACATAATTTTTCAGATTAAAGAGTTTAATACACAATTAATACATTGAACGTATTATACGCGTGATAAATACGCCTTATTTCAAGGCATGCTTTAATATCACACACATGTGAACGCTTACTTTATTTAACTATGTAACCAAGCAACATAATCATATAATCATATATTGACATCTTTAAAAAGTATATTCAATCACCAATTTTGTAACAACTTTATATTGTTTTTTTTTTTTACAAATTTAAACTAAGGAAAGAATATGTATCATATACATATAAATTTATCATAACATATGACTATATTGCAATAGTTAATTCATTTTTTTACAAATGAACATCTAAATTTCAGATTCAATTAACTATTAACCAAGCATAAAATATTCACATAAAGAAGTAAATATTTAGAGTGAAAAATAATCAGATCAATACACTATTAACCTTGCCGAAAATAATAACTTGTTGATGACTCCAAGCAGAAAAACATCACATCTTTCATATTCAAGAAACTATTTATCCTGCATGATTCATGTTTTATTGCTTATAGAAGAAATGCAATAAAATTACCGAGCTATTAGGCATTTTGTTACTGTCAGTTATCAAAAACTTATCAAATGTTGATCAAATACCTGCATACACACACCATCAACCAGATTTTCTCGATAATTTTGTAAATAAAATTTTTTCCACAGCTTCCATAGGGAGAAGAAAATTTTCAGATTGTTATGAAAATCTACTTACTAAAACAGAATGAAAAAAATAAACAAATTCATGCAAAAATATTTTCAAATATATCAATGCAATCTGTCATGAGTCATAAATCATATTTCACAGAACATTATAAAATACAGTTATTCTTTTGAAATAGAGTTCTGTTCCGCCATTAATTGCAAGGAAAATGGTCAAAGGACGAAAGAGAGGGGTGATAGTCATACCCATATCCTAGTATTCCCCTTCTCAATGCCACATAAAAACCCATTCTTCAATTCTCCTAAGCCGTCGCTTCAAAGGGTAGTGAAAAGAATTTGCCCCATACTTGTTATTAGTGAAAATAATTTGTCCTCCAAATTTGTTACAATCCATAAATACTTATTGTGTACTTTTTGGGTTTTTGATATTTGTCTAATAGCTTGTTAAGTATTGAGAAAACGGTAATGCACAAATGCAAACTAGTTACCATTTGATGATTTTTATTGTGGGATTTCTAGGCTTTTGATATATTTGCTAGCAGTTTGATATATTACTGAGTCGCTTGGATCATTTATTTACAAAGAGATATTGATTGTTGCAAGTTGAGTTTCACTATATCGAAAAAATATTGTCAATCATACTATCACGTATCATCCAATAATTATCTGATGAACCTGAGAATACGAGGAAGAGAGAGTGTAGACACTAGTGTGATCCCTACCCCAACTCAAATAAAAAAAGTCTTTCCTTTTTTTTAGTTTGGTATAAGAACTCCATCCTCAGCATGCATATAACAACTCAACCTTCGCTTCCGGTGGCGTCTTCCGTCTTCATCATAATATATAGAGGTTCTATTCTCACATTCAGAATTAGAATTTACACAAAATATCTCAATTAATTGAAGCGTTTTAAATGTAAGGGTTTGAACATGAGAGGATTATGTCCTTAAAACTGGTATTTGTTTTGAAGGACGAACCATATTATTTTGGCGCAAAAGGTGAGAAAAATAAGAGGCCAGACATTTTTAATCTTTTTTATTTTATTTTTTTACTTAATCTATTCTCGGTTGTCTATTTTCAAAATGGACAACTCATATCAGATATATACTCCTTTTATTCTCCAACAGGAGAGTATCCAAATTTTGATATATGTAATAGTAGGGTAAGATAAAATTCAAGACTTTCCCCTTATCAAAATTTAATATTAACATTTCAACATTTATTACCTAATTGTTATCTTTATTATTCAAATTGTCGAATGATTCACGTGATATCTTATTATATGAATTCAGATACTTGCCCTCGTTATTATACCAACGCAAATTGATTCCGCCATTATGGACCGTTCACCAACTGAAAAAAATAACAATATTTTCCATTGATTTTTCAAGTTTGTAATTCAAACCGACAAGATTTGTAGATCTGATCTCAATCCCATATTTTACTAATATAGTATTATGTGGTGGAGCTTTGGGGAGTTCACCGGACACTACTGTGTTTAGCATTTAAAAACATCTCCTAGATATCTCTTTTGGAAGGGAAAGTAAGATGGAAATGGAGAAGGACGAAAGAGGCAGTGAAAGAAGTAATCCCCACATCCTAATTTTTCCCTTTCCTTCTCAAGGTCACATTAACCCAATTCTTCAATTCTCGAAACGATTAGTTTCAAAGGGCGTCAGTGTTACATTACTCACTACCTTAACTGCTGCAAAGTCAATTCTCAACAATCAAGCTGATCAGCTGGCTGATGGTGAACCCAACTCCTCTACCTCTTCTATGATCAAGATTGAGATCATCACCGATGGCTCAGAAGATCGTCAGCCTTCTGATACAGATGAAACGGTGCTTGACCGTTTCAAACAAATTGTGTCCAAAGCTTTGAGCAAGTTCATTGAAAATGCGATGATTTCAACAAACCCACCAAAGTTCCTAATCTACGACTCTTTTATGCCATGGGCTATGAATGTAGCACAAAGTTATGGGCTGGAAAGAGCTCCGTTTTTCACTCAATCATGCGCTCTTAGCAACATCAACTTTCATATTTATAAAGGATTATTGAACATCCCTATTGATGAAGAGACGACGCCCACTCCTATTTCATTGCCTTCCATGCCATTGCTTGAGATCAATGATCTTCCCAAGTATGATTTTCACAAGGATTCCTTCCAGGCCATTGTCGACATTGTTACTAGTCAGCACTCCAACTTTTTAGAAGCTGACTTGATGTTCTGCAACACTTTTGATCATTTGGAGGATAAGGTAGTTTGTTCTTCTGATTATTATCCACACTATTTTATACTAATTTTTTATTCCAATTTCATATATTATTTACTGAAATCTCTTGCTCTTTGTTTCGATTCCCGGTTATCTCCATAGAATGAATGATAACTGGAGTAGGAAAGTCTTGCGTGAAGAAAACTGGTTTTGTGCTGGAGGTGGAGTAGGTAAGATAGTAAAGGACACGTGTCTTCAAGTTATTAGACCAAAAGTAGGGAGTGGAGAACTTGGTTTTACTTTCTGAATTAGGACAGCTGCTTTCGAATTTTCAAATTAAGACAGCGTTTTAGAATTTTTAAAAAGATAATACTTCCCTTTGAGGATAATTTTAGTAAAATTCATCACAATTTTAATTAAATTTAAATAAAAATTAACATGACAGATTTTTTTTATTAAACCACGTCAGCTGGAGGAGGAATTCCTCCTAACTTGATGAATTGTCTTTTTAAATATTTAATTAGGACGGTTTGATGTATACAAATTTGCTCCATTTTTAAAACAAATTTTTAAATTAGGACGGTTCACTTTTAAATTAGGACAGAGTATTGTCAGGACGGTTCACTTTTAAAACAGTCGAGATTTCATAAATTTTTAACCGTATAGAGGTGGCTTCTTTTCTTTATCCAATTATTTTAGATTTTAGCCAAAAAGAAATGTTTTTCACAGTTTGATGTATACAAATTATAATAAGAAGATAATACTTGAAATATATTAATACGAATAATTTATCAATGTGAATTTTTTAACCAAAAAACAAGTTGCGAGGACATTTTGGATAGATAAATTTTTATAAACTTATGTGTGACTATAATAAAAATAAAAGACGTGTTTATGTAATTAAGATAATGGGTACTTTACTCTGTAAATTAATAGCCAGCTCTTACAGAAAATAAAATTGCATAATTTTACATCAAATGGACAGGTTTTAAAAATCACTTTAAAAATAGTAGGTTTTTTCAACTTTAGAGAAATAGACAAGTTTTTATGACACATCATCAATCATTTATTGATTGAAATTTGAAGAGACGATATCACCTTCTGATTTGACAGATTTTCAAATCAGATATCAATTTTTTTATAAATTCTATCATCATTTAATTAAGAATGTTAAGTCTTTGATAAATTATTGCTAGTGCCATTAATAGAATATCTTAACTAATCAAATTTAATTATTAGCTAATCCTTTCCTTTATTATTACTAGTTTAATATCTATTTTTAATGTTAAATCTCTATTATCCGAAAGTATAGAGCAAGACGATATGAAGTTGTTACACGAGCTAAGTCCATTAGATTCTTTGAAAAACAAAGGGGGGGGGGGGGGTCGAAGCTACTTCCTTTAGCACATATACTTTGAGAATGTAACTTCAAAGGATAAGGCACAAGGGAGAAGGCGATAGAGAAAACATACCTAGAATTCCAGTATAGTAAGAAAGTGGTACATCAGTGTGATGAATTTTAAAAAGCTCCGTCTTCGTTACTAAACTATATTCCTCCCATCCAGTTTTTCCCCAAACCAGGTCCCCTAATTCTATCTTTTATATTTTATTTTCAAAATTAATGTAATTTTAAAAAGGTTAGTTATCGATTTAATTTTTTGAAAACTAAAATTAATTAATTGATTGAGTTTGACCCAAATTTGATAAGTCATTAAATTATTTTTGACTAATCAAATTCATAAGATTATTTAATTAGGAAAATAATTTTTCTTAATTAAAAGACTTTTGATCAAAGTTTGAAGATTATGAAGAATGACCCTTAATGGAGAATGAGATTTTTTTGGAAATATATATTCTTGAATCCCGGTTTGTAATTTTTTTCTATTTTTTCAAAGGTTGTATATTTAGAAGTACACAATAGTCATTCGGTTCATCATTTGTTTATTTATTTATCATATTTATTTAAATAAATAGTTATTGATTTGATTAATAACAAGATCATGCATTACTCGATCACATTCCATACATGAAACCCCACACAATTTTATTTAATCACGCATCTCATTTGTAGAAACATGATTTATTAAGATTGTCATATTCTGTTTATATGGATTACTTTACGAAATCAATCGCATGTAAATTACTAAGTTTTAATTAGTTAAACTTGGCAGTCACACCACTCTAAAGGCATGCGTTTAGCTAGGCCTTTAGGATAACCGACTTTAATTAAAAGTGTTTTATTAAATTTAGATGGATGTAATTGGCTAATTATTCTAAGTTTATCTAAATTAATCTTAGGCTCTTTAGAAGGTTAAATGAACTTATACCAATAGATTAGATTAATAATTAATTTTACATTCATAAGATTATTGTAACTAGTAATTAATTTGGAATTAATTGATTAGTTAATTAGAAGCATATTATTCCAAAAATTATATTTAAATATATAAATAATTTAATTAATTAATTATTAGTTAATTAATCACACATAACTCCTTTCGCAAGTCAGTCATTTTCTCATGTCCTGAAATATTCACACCCTAGACAACGTAGTATAGAGGTGACTTGGGGACCACAGACCTATAATCCTAAGCTCCAATAAACCAGATTATTAATTAAACTTTTTAATTAAATAATCTTATTTATTAATTTCATTATTACTCCACTATAAATATGAAATTATACTCTTAGAGATTATAAATGTATATACAGAGTATTCTGATCTAGTTCACTGACATAATCATTCCATGTAGTTTTGTCATTTAATTATTGATTCGTAAATTAGATTTGGTCAAAATTATCGTTTTATCCTTCTAATTACCTCTTGATCCTTAAGTACCATTAATTCACTAGTGAACGGCCAATTTATAATCGTATTATAAATATTTATAATCGTATTATAAATTTGAACTCAATAATCATTCAGTTCTAGAATTAACACTTAAGGGAACCAACATACGATCCGTTTGGAAAGCTTAGATTCTAAATCTTGTAAGATCATGTCCCCAACCATCCACATCACTGAATTCCTAAAACCAAAGTCACTAGCTTGATTAACAAACATAAAGTGGCATCTTTCTTAATCTCATGTTACGCACGTGGCTCTCAAATGACTTTACAGAAAGTGTCTTTGTAAAAGGATCATCCAAGTTCTGTTCCGATGTTATCTTCATAACAATCACATTCCCTTGATGCACGATCTCTCTTACAATATGATATTTCATTTCTATATGCTTGCCCCTCTTGTGACTACTCGGTTCCTTAGAATTTGCTACTGCCCCACTGTTATCACAATATAGGATCAGTGGCTTGTCAATATCTAGAACTACTTCTAGATCTGAATAGAAATTTCTAAGCCATACCGTTACTTTTGCAGCTTCAGAAGCCGCGATATATTCTGCTTCTATAGTGAAATCTGCAATGCTGGATTGTTTAATACTTCTCCAGACTAAAACTCATTCACTTAGGGTGAATACTGATCCAGATGTCGACTTTTGAATGTCTCTATCTGATTGACAATCCGAATCAGTATATCTAGTGGGGTTCAGGTCTCCACTTGAATAAACAAGCATATAGTTTCTCGTTTTCCTAAGATATTTGAGAATGTGCTTTACTGCAATCCAATGTTCCAAACTTGGATTCGATTGATAACAACTTACAATTCCCACTGCATAACAGATATCCGGTCTCGTACACAACATGACATACATGAGACTTCCAACTTCTGAAGCATAGACAACCTTTCTCATATCTTCTTCCTCCTAAGGTGTCTTAGGACATTGTTCCTTGGAGAGGACAATTCCATGTCTAGTCGGTTGTTGACCTTTCTTTGAATTCTTCATAGAGAATCTCTCCATCACCTTATCAATAAAAGATGCATGAGAAAGTGCCAAGAATTTTTTCTTTCTATCATTTAGGATTTGAATGCCTAGAACATAACTCGCTTCTCCTAAATCTTTCATTTGAAATTTCTCAGCTAACCACTTCTTTACTTTTGTCAAAGTTTCTACATCAGTCCTAATGAGTAGAATATCATCAACATAAAGAACTACGAAGACAACTATATTTTCTTTGGTGTATTTATAAACACAAGCTTCATTAACATTTTGCTAAAGCCATAAGACTTTCCTCATCAAAGGTGAGATTCAAAGATGCTTTCTTCAAGAGAGCCATTCATAAAATCTGTCTTGACGTCCCCTTGCCATATCTTATAGTGAAAACTAGCGGCTATGGACAAAAGGATGCGAATGGATTTTAGCATGGTCACAAGAGAGAATGTTTCTTCATAATCGACTCCATCCCTTTGTGTAGCCCTTGGCTACTAACCGTGCCTTAAAATCCTCTACTTTCCCATTGGTACCTCTATTCTTCTTGAAGATCCATTTACATGCAATGGGCTTGACATCTTCAGGTGAATCTATAAGTTCTCAGACGGAATTGGAATACATATTCCATTTCCTAGTTCATGGCATCTTGTCATTTCTCCTTTTCAGGATCATTCATCGCTTCTTCATAAGATAATGGATCATCCTTATTAGTGTTTGACACTAGGACATGTGCCTCTAGTTCGTAGCAAACTGGTTGTTTCATAACCCTCCCACTACGACGTTGTACCAGGGTTTTCTTTGTAGGAACTGTGGTTTCTCTGGTTTTTCATTTATCAATAAAAATTGAAGGTGGTCGGATCTCATCAGTCGCTAATTCCTTGAGAACTACTTTACTATGAGGTTTAAAGTTTTGCATATAGTCATGCTTAAGAAAGGTTGCATTTGTCGACACAACACTTTTTGATCATTATGACTTTAAGAGTACCCACCTCTAATCTCTAGAGAATACCCAACGAATATGCATACCTCAAACCTTGAGTCTAACTTTCTAGTCTTAGGTCTAAGAACGTGAGCTAGACACCCCCATATATGGAAATGACGCAAACTAAATTTGGAGCCGTTCCATAACTCTGAAGGCATCTTGCTTACAATCTTAGAGGGTACTACATTCAAAATGTAAGTTGTCATGTATAGTGCATATCCCAAAACTACAAATGACAATGATGAGTAGCTTAATATCGACCTAACCATATCCAATAAGGTTTGGTTTCTACTCTCTACAACACCATTTTGCTGTGGTGTTCAGGTGTTGTAAGTTGGGATAAGATTCCACTCTCCAGCAAATAATCTTTGAATTTTAAATCCAAGTATTCACCACCTCGATCGGATCAAAGGGTTTTCAATGATTTATCTAATTGCTTTTCAGTTTCAGCCTTGAAGTCTTTAAACTATTCAAAAAATTAGGACTTTTGATGCATTAGGTAATTATAACCATATCTTGAGTAGTCGTAAATGAAAGTGACAAAATACTAATACCCACATCTAGCTTGTACATTGATCGGTCTACAAATATCACTATGTACTAACTGAAGTGGTTCCTTAGCTCTTTGGCCTTTTCCTCTAAAATGTCTCTTGGTCATTTTACCCTCTAGACAGGATTCACAAACAGGAAGAGTTCCAACTTCTAGCTCTCTCAAAGCATCATGCTTTGTTAACCTGTTTAACCTATCTAGATTAATATGTCCAAACCTAAGATGCCACAAATATGTATCATCATCATGAGAAACTCTTTGTCATTGTTTATATTTGTAGGTTTTGCTACTTTAAATAATTTAGAATTATTTAACGTGCGTTCAGTCAGTTAAAGCATATACAGTCTGTTTATAATTTTAGCATGATAGATATCGAATTCATTCTTAGAAATAATAAAATCTTTATTAATAAAAGAAACTTCGAATAACTGTTCTTGCAAAAATGAAGAGAACCACAAAAAACCAGGAATATAATAAACATCGTTCAAAACTAAGTTATTATATCCAAAAAGTAAACGGACTGTCCCTAATGCTTTAGCTGACACGAGCGCACCACTGCCAACTCTCAAAACGACTTCACCATCAGCTAGCTCCCTTGACGAATCAAACATCTGTAAAGAAAAACATACATGGTTAGTCGCTCTTGAATCAAGTATCAATGATGACAAATCATATTCTACTAAACAAGCTTCAAGCACAAGTAAATCATATTTACCTTTCTTTTTCAGCTTAGAGAGATACTTGTTACAATTTCTCTTCCAGTGACCTTCAACCCTATAGTGGGAACACTTTCCTTTGGGATTGCTGTCTTTCTTGTTCTTCTTGGCTTTCGACAATGTCTTGGCTTTCTTTACTCTTTTGTTCTTACTCTTGTCCTTACCATTGTCTTTTTCCTTTTCTTGTTCTTAACAATATTGGAAGAAGGCTTTTGCTCAAAAACATTTTCCTCGCCCTCTTTGGTCATTCTAAGGTTGAATGACTCAAAAGTCTGTAGTTCATTCAACAATTGGGTCCTCTTGAATTTCAACTTGTTCATAACATAGTTGGTGGTGAGCGTAGAAAAATCAGGTGAGAGAGATTCAAGACGACTTTGATCAGACTGCTGCCCAAACATTGTGTGTAAAGATTCCATAATCTCATAGGCAGACTCCATGCTTCATACTTGGTTATCAGAATATCATTAATGCTCACAAGCATGTAGCACTTCGCCTTATTGTTTGATATGATCCAAGCATCATATTTGTTCCTAACATTTTTAGGGGCGTTAGCAGTGGGCTCCTGAGGACATTACTCAATAAGAACGGACTTATAGTTCTAAAAAATCAGCATCGATTTCATATTTGATTTTCAACGTGCAAAATTATCACCATTCAATCTCTCAAGAGCGAGTAAAGCTGTAACAGAAATTTAAAACATACATGATTCAATATAATTGATACATATCTAGAATTCAAAAAATAAATGTGATGCATGAATGAAACATAATAAATACACAAAATTAACATTTACTAATCATGATAAAACAACCCAACGATTAATGTGCTGCCTTAGGGTTAGTCAGATTAACCTTAGACTGTCTATGAAATATTCTCATCCTTATTAATTAAAACTTAAAATATCTCATACTTTCTCTTTTAACAATAAAGTATCGCTTGTTCGGTCAAGTCATACTTATCCACATGAAAGCTTAATTGTGACTTTGTGAGTGTAACCCATCATTTCAAATTTATGACTTCATTCAAAATATGCCACCTTAGGGTGGGTCAAAACTAAACTACATCACTTACTCCTATCTTCTTAATAAGTTCAACATTGGTATTGGTACAGCTCGATACCTTCCTTAGGGGGATGAAAATAAAGCCATCTCGAGACCCTCACTGCACGTCACGGTGTTGTACTAATGATGAAAACCATAGGTTATATTGACATGTCAACCTTCTCCCACTCACTATTTTAGGATAATGTGTTTCTATTTTAACTAATCAACTAATTCTAATTAATTACTAGTTAAAATAATAACCCTATGAATATTTAATTATTAGTTAATCCAATCTGATTGGTCTAATTTTATTTAAATTTCTGAAGCGCCTAAGTCATAATTAGGTGAACTTAGATTAACTAATTAATTATATTCATCAAACTTTAATAAAACTCTTTTACTAAAGTCGGTTAACATAAATGTTACTATAGCCTTTAGTGCGGTGTGATTACCAAGTTTAACTAGTTAAAATCTAGCAGTTTACATGCAATTGATTTCATAAAATAATACATATAAACATATTAGGATAATCCTAATAAATCATGTTTCTACAGATGATATGCATGATTAAATAAATTGTGTGAGATTTTTATGTATGACATGTGATCAACTAATGCATAAACATGTTATCAAACTTAACAATTAAATAATTATTTAACAATTAAATAAAATAATAATGGGCCGAGTGACTATTGGTTATTTTTAAATTATAACCCTTGAAATAAAGAAATAAAATTATAAAGTGGACTTTAAGAATATATATTTCTTAAATATTATCTTCTCCTCCTGATGTTGATATTCATAATCTTCAAATTTTGAACAAAACCCTTTTTAATTAAAACAATATTTTCTTAATAAAAACAATTTCTGTGATTATCCCTTAATGTAGTTGACTTTGACTTAGTCAAATAAATACTTTATTTGATTTAGTCAAACCCAATCAATCTATTAATTTTTAATTTTCATAAAATAAAAAATTAATAATTTATTTTAAATTTACATAATTTCAAAATTTAAAATGGATAATTAAAAGAGTTTTGGGTTTTAATAAAACACTTAGGTGATAGAGTTGGTTGCATGATTTGTTGGAAACTTTCTTAAAACGTGACAACAGTTGTCCCTGACGATAGAACTCTCCGATCGCCGCCCATCACCACCGCCACCCATCTCACCGTCGGCAACCGCCTGCAGCGTCGGCCAACATTGTTCACCACTGGTACAGTACCGTCGGCACTGTTCACCTCCGTCGGAACAATAAATTTCTAGCGTGAACAGTATTTTCGTAGATGAATAGTATTTTCACGTGAACAATAAATTTTTGCAATTCGTCTCGTGCGTTCTTTGTCTTCTCGCGTTCAGAATGATTAGAATAATATTCAAAATAAAATTATAAAAAATTCTTACGCCTCGATTCGACTTGTACAAGGTCTAGAAAAAATTAAAACAAAGCCTAATCCAATAATCACTATACAATTAACGACCCATTATTTTCCATACATTAAAAAACATAACCATCCATCATCATACATATCTCATATTATATAAATAATGCAAGAAAATCTACACAACATTTAACATATAAATATATATAAAGACCGCTTTGATACCACTTCCTGGTCGTCTCGGCGCGTGCGCGGCGGAAGCGTGCAGGCACGTGACATTTAAAAAAATTAAACTTTTAATAAAAATGAATCTTTTAATAAAACAAAACTTGCCACCACCACAATAACCAATTAATTTTTTTTATTGAAATTTTTTTTCAATTAGTCAGAATCCATAATATATTTATAAGTTAAATCTACAACATACAGGGTTTTGAAGAATATACCTCTTGTAGTCTATATCAAGCGTCCTTGCAAAAACCGATCGATTCTCCGTTCGCACGAAATCGTTCCAACAATCAGGAGACTCCAAGGTCCACACCAAGATCTTCCAAGTCAATCCCTAACGCACTAGAACATGTGTGGGCATGTAGAATATTACAATATACTTTTGTGTCTCTAGATATTCTCAACACATGAGTTCTAGATATATACTGAGAAAGATTTTAGTGAGATGATTCTCTAAAAGAACGTGATGATTATTCTTTTTGAGATATGATTAATGTTTAATCATAGAAGAAAATCTCTCTAACACTAATCGTGTTCTCAATTCAACTATTTATTACGAACTAATGATCTGATCAACTGATCATCTCCTTTTCTTTCAAAAACAATGCCATTAGAATAATATTTGTATATATTCTAGATAATGGCATATCAAAATTTTAGGGATAAACTGAAATAATATTTAATTATAAAATTACCAATTACAGTGAGATCCACTGCAATTGTACACAACTGCAGTATTACATGGTATTGCAGTGTGCCGTGAGCCAGCACAGTGCCTCACCACCACTGTAGTGCCATGTGGCACTGCATTGTTGCACACTCACTACTATAGTGCAACGTGGCACCAATGTAGTTCATGTCAATTTCTGATATCCTATCAGTGATTGACACATGACAATTACTGTGAATTAAATATTTATTTTAATCAGATAATTATCTAGATATAAGTTAATTTAAAATAAAATATTAGATTATCCCTATCAACTAACTTATCTATTATTTCACAAATAGTAGATTTAGTTGATTTAAATATTATGTTATAATAATTAATTATCTAA
>QANY01000817.1:0-34019 GCA_003255025.1 Datisca glomerata
TGTGTAAGTATCTTTTGGTTTATACAATTTGTTTACCCAAAAAAAAACAATGCTCTTATGTATGCCATGTAATCGCACAACTTCTTTGAAAAATAAATCAGAAATCAACTTAGCATCATCAGTTTTATGACATGGTATAAAATGAGACATCTTATTAAATCTATCTACCACGACAAAGATACTATCATGGCCTTTCCTAGTTCTAGGCAATCCAAGCACAAAATCCATAGACAAATCTGTCCAAGGTTCACTAGGAACAGGTAGTGGTGTATACAAGCCATGCGGTTTCGACCTAGACTTAGCATCTCTACATGTAATGCAATGCTCACAAACCTTATGCACATCATGTTTCATACCAGGCCAAAAGAAATATGCTAACAGCATCTCATAGGTCTTATTTACCCCAAAATGCCCCATTAGGCCTCCTCCATGTGCTTCCTTAATCAACAACTCCCTCATAGAACACTTAGGAATGCACAACCTATTTCTCTTAAACAAGAAATCATCAAACAAGTGAAAATAATCCGTAACAGCCCCACGATCACAAGATGTATATATTTCACCAAAATCATCATCATATTGATACAACTCCTTAATATGCTCAAAACCCAACAATTTAGCACTAAGAGAATTAAGTAGAGTATACCTTCTGGATAATGCATCCGCAACTACACTCTCTTTACCTTGCTTATACTTAACCACATATGGGAATATTTCAATGAAGTCCACCCATTTAACATGCCTACGGTTCAGCTTATCTTGACTCTTTAAATGCTTTCGACTTTCATGGTCAGTGTGTATCACAAACTCCCTAGGCCATAAATAATGCTGCCATGTTTGAAGAGCTCGAACCAAAGCATATAATTCCTTGTCATATGTTGGATACTTTAAGGCTGCCCCACTTAACTTCTCACTAAAGTACATTAGTGGTCTTTGGTCCTGCATCACATTCAATCTCAAAAGTTTTATCAAAATTAGGTAAAGCAAGCAAATGTGCAGCATACAATTTATCCTTAAGTTCATTCAATGCATGTTCTTGTGCCTGACTCCAAACAAAACCAACATTTTTCTTAACTAACTCATTCAAAGGTGCGGCTATAGTGCTAAAATCCCTAATGAATCTCCTATAGAAACTAGCAAGCCCATTAAAGCTCCTCACCTCACTTGCATTCTTAGGTCTTGGCCATTCCTTAATGGCTCTTACCTTGTTCTCATTAACCTCAATACCTTGACTAGACACTACAAAACCAAGAAAATTAATCCTTTCCATGCAAAAGCTACACTTCTTAAGGTTAGCATACAACTTTTCTTGCCTAAGTATTTCTAGTACTTAACGCACATAGCATGATATGATCATCTAAGCACCTAGAGTAAATGAGAATACCATCAAAGTAAACAACAACGAACTTTCCCAAGTACGCACGTAACACATGGTTCATCAATCTCGTGAATGTGCTAGGTGCATTAGTAAGACCAAATGGCATAACAAGCCACTCATACAACCCATACTTTTTCTTAAACATTGTTTTCCATTCATCTCCAACATTCATTCGAATTTGATAATAACCAGATTTCAAGTCTATCTTAGTGAACGATTAGAACCATATAATTCATCAAGCATGTCATCTAACCTAGGAATATGGTGACGATACTTTACAGTGATTTTATTGATGGCTCGACAGTCCACACACATCCTCCATGTTCCATCCTTCTTTGGCACAAGAATAACGGGAACCGAGCAAGGACTTAGACTCTCCCTCACATACCCCTTAGCTAGCAACTCTTCCACTTGTTTTTGGATCTCCTTTGTCTCACTTGGATTTGTTCTATATGCTGGCCTATTGTGTACGGAAGCTCCAAGAATGAAGTCAATTTGATGTTCTATGCCTCTAATTGGTGGTAAACCACTTGGCATCTCCTTAGGAAACATGTCTTCAAATTCCTGCAAAAGATCAATAAACACACTAGGCAAAGAGGGGTTAAAAGTTCATTAGTTACAAAATAAGCCCCTTTGTACAAGAGTACAAATATTGGCCAATTGGAGTACAATGCATGTCTAACCTTGCTTGCCTTGGCTACTAAACTCACACTCTTTGCACTTTTCTCTCCGTTTTCTTTTCCCTCTTTTTGTTTTCACTCTCTAAAGCACTTTTCTTGCTCTCTTTTTCTTTCTTTTCAGCCTCCACTCTCATCCTTTTCATTTTACATTGGTCTTCATACACTTCTTTTGAGGAAAGAGGTGTTAGTATGGTTTTCCATCCATCCTTGGTGAATGAATACCTATTGAGGTACCCATCATGCATAGCTCTCTTATCAAATTACCACGGCCTATCAAGCAAAATATCTCTAGCATTCATAGGAACCACATCACACAACACCTCATTATGATATTTACCAATTGAAAATGAGATAATAGATTGCCTATTCACCTTGACCTCACCACAATCATTAAGCCACTTAAGCTTGTATGGTCGTGGGTGTAGTGTAGTAGACAGCCCCAATCTATTAATCAGGATTGTACTCACCACATTTGTCCAACTCCCACCATCAATAATCACACTACATGCCTTGCCTTTAACATGACACCTTGTATGGAACAAGTTCTCTCGCTGCTCCTTATGACAAGCCTCCTTCAATTGGGTTTTAAGAGCACGTCTCGTAACCAACACATCACCCCTAATCGGTTCTTCAATGCTCCCTTCACTACAACTCTCCAATTCGGGCATCTCTTCCTCATTGCTTTCTTTGTTACCCTCGTCTTCATCAGTCAGTATCTCACAATTTCGTAGGGTCATAGTTCTCCTATTAGGGCATCCCTTGCTAATATGACCTACAACTTGACACTTCTAACACTTAATGTCTCTATTTCTCCCTTTAGGCTCTTCGAGTTTGGATTTTTCTTTGTAAATCGAATCTGTTTTTCCCTTTGAACCATCATAAGCAGCCTTATTTCCACCCTTAAAATCACTCCTCCCATCCCTTTTCCAAGTAGAATTAGAGTTGGAATAAGGTTTGGAAACATACCTTGCTGCCCCTCTTCCTTGGAGTTGCTTTTCCACCTTGATGGCAATGTGCACAATCTCTTCTAACTCCACATAAGGTTGCAAATACACTCGGTCAACTATCTCCTTGTTCAAACCAGCCAAGGAACGTGCCATAGTGGTCTCTGTATCCTCCTCTATATCAGCCCTAGTCATGAGCATTTCCATCTCCTTTTAGTAATCATCCACTCCCCTACTGCCTTCTCTAAGAACTTGAAGTTTTTGCACAAGTTCCCTATGAAAATGCCTAGGTACAAATCTCTTCCTCATTGTAGACTTGAGATCATTCCAAGTCTCAATTGTATTCTCCAAATTTCTTCTTCTTCTTGTCACTAATTGATCCCACAAAGCTATAGCATAATCTAAAAATTGGGTGACTACCAACTTGACCTTCTTCTCCTCACTAAATTGATGACAGTCAAATATGAGTTTCACCTTCTTTTCCCATTGTAAATATGCCTCCGGATCTGATTTACCTTGAAAATGAGGTATTTTAAGTTTAATGCTTCCCAAATTTCTATCTACAAAATCATCATTGCCTCGGTTTCGACTATGGAATTGACTTTCTCGCATTCTCCCTCTACCTCTACCAAAACCGCGACCTTCTCTTCCTCCTCTAGGAATGACCCTTCCAACAATTGCATCATCATCATCCTCATTATAATCAAAATATTCATCTTCCAAGTCATCAACTTGAGATATTCAGTTCCTGCCTCCTCGACGCCTCTCGTTGTGATTTGGTGTTGCTCTTTCAACCGCCTGCAAGCTTGCATCCATACGCTCTAATGCATCCCTCATAGCCTCCATATTTCGATTAAAATGTGTAAACTCTCCTCGTTGAGCCTCACGTAGCATAGCATTAGGAACATGACCAACATCATTATCTCCACTTTGGTTTGACATTACTGCAATAGAATGTAAGAAACAAAAATAATTCAAGGACCTCACAAGCACTCCCTCACGTGTTTACACTCAAAAGATGGGGGTCACTCGTGTTTAACTCAAAAACAAAAAAAAAATTCACTCATGGTTTTCCTCACATCACTCTAGCTTATTCTTTCATGTTCTTAGGTGAATCACACTTGTAAAATGATTCAAATAGCTTGTAATGTGTAGAATTTCAAAACTGAAATTTTTAAAACAAGTTGAACATGAAACAAATTTAGGAAAGTAATAAATTTAGGAAAGTAACGAATTTAGGAAACTAACAAATTTTAGGAAAGTAATGAAATAAGGAAAGTAAAGAATGTTGGAAAGTATCTAATTTTAGGAAAGTATTGAAGTTAGGAAAGTAAAGAATTTAGGGAAAGTAAAGAACTTAGGAAAGTAACTAATTTTAGGAAAGTATTGAAGTTAGGAAAGTAAAAAATTTAGGAGAGTAACTATTTTTAGGAAAGTAATGAAGTTAGGGAAGTAAAGAACTTAGGAAAGTAGCTAATTTAGGAAAAAAATGAATTTAGGAAAGAGACTAATCTAGGAAAGTAGTGAATTTAAGAAAGTAGAGAATTTCGGAAAGTGAAAAAAATTAGGAAAGTGACTAATTTAGAAAGTAATGAATTTAGAAATAAAGAACTTACTAGAATTAGAAAATTAACTATTTTCGTTCTCTTCTTTTTTTGCATGAATTTTCTTTTTTTTTTCTCTTTTTTTTAACTACAACTATAATCCCTAAATTGATTTCAAAAGAACAAGAAAAATGCAAGATATCAGAATTAAAGAAAAAGAATTTTAAAGAGATAAAACCTGATCTAGAGCCAAAGCTCTGATACAAAATGATACGGAACCTCCAAGAATAACCTTGAGAACCCCTTTATGTATAGGAACACACGAAGCATTAACGTGACAACCCCAATACCCAATTCGGCAACAACCCCTAAGAAAATGCTAGAAAAATAGATTTCTTAGATAGATGATCAAGAACTAGAATAAAGAAAACTTGTTTATGAATTTCAGTTTCGAAACACTCCACAAGAATGTGATCAATCTACTTGAATGTTTCTTAAAGCATGTATTCTACTCAAGAACGCAAATATAAGTATCAGAAGCTCTAAAAGTCAGTTTACTACAATGTTTAGAGAGAGAAGCTCTCCCTTCTCTCTAGAAACCAGGTGAGGCTTTTCTGTTGCTCCTCCTCTGGGAGGAGCGGAGCTTAGTTTCTAAAATGGTGAATGATGCTTATTTTGAAACCAAGACTCGGCAAGGTTCAAATATCAGTAGGAAAAGTTCGGGTAAGATGAGCTTTCAGTCTCATGAAGATGTTCTAAAGTTTAAAGGAGATGGGAGTTCGATGCTGGAAAACCCAGAAGTCAGAGTTGCTTCTAGATCTTCCTTGGAGGAATCTCAAGTTTGGATAAGATTTTAGCTATGGAGAACAAAGAAGTTGGTGAGTGTTCGTGCACTAAATGTTGCAGAAGCACTTTCTGCTTGTATTAATGGAGATGACGTGGAGGAGTCATATCCCCCATTTATTCCTCACTCTCCCAAACACCACTCCCTCAACCCATTTGGATGATGACAGTGGCTGGATTGAGATTCAATCCAAGAGATCAAGGAAGAAAATCAACTCAGAAGTGGGACTTGAATTGGCCTTAGTGCTAGACCAAGACATAGTTGAAGCTTCCCCACTAAGGGTGGAACCTATTGAGCACTCAACTGAGNTACACAATGACTTGTTATTACTGGATTCTAGTGCTTTAAGGGTTCCTTCATCATTTGGTGGAGCCCCATGGTTTGTAAATGAAGCTTTTACAGGTGCTTCTAAGGACAAAGAGCATGTTTAGAAGCAAACAAGCTTTCCCTTGTCTGAAAAACTCAGGCAAATCACCAAAGGTTCTCTGGCCAAAGGAGGAGCACGAAGGAGAGAGATGAACAATGGTGAAATCTTTTGTCCATTTGTCAATGAGGTTGTACTTGAGAGCCAATCAACTCCTGCCACCTCACCAATTCTAGCTAACCCTAGTTGTGCATGGAGTACAAACAATGACATGCATTCTGATCAAAAAGTGAAAGGAAAAAAGCAAAAGGAGAAAGGACACCTACTCTTGCATACCTTGGGAAACAACAAAGCTAAAACTTTGCTTGCAAGGACAGACGGCCTGCCCCAAAACTCGGAGCAAGGACAATCTATCTTAATTGTGGCTGTACCTGAAGATAAAGGTGATTTGACATTGCATTTGCCCAAGACATCCTTGGACCACGTTTTAGGTACCCTTGTACTACCACCTATGCATGGATATGACTCCTCCACGTCAGCTCCATCAAGGACAGACAACCTGCCCTAAAACCTGGAACAAGGAGAACCTCTCTTAATTATAGTTGTACCTGAACATAAAGGGGATTTGACCTTGCCTTTGCTCATGACATCCTTGGAGCATGTTTCAGGTACCTTTGTACTACCACCTAAGCATGGAAAGGACACCTCCACGTCAGCTTCATCTTTTCCAACAGCTCAAAAACCTGATTCATTCATTTTTTCAGAATACAATCAAGTAGTTGATGATCTTGAGTTATATGCTTTTACTCAGGGGTTTAGACGAAATTGTGAGTATTCCCCCCAAACCTTTGGAACCTTTAAACAATAAGGAGGAGGCTGCTAAGGGTATTTCTGAAACCCTTAAGGGCAACACTATCTACCATAAACTTTGTGAAGCTTAACCTAAAGCTCAACAAAAAGATGGATCTTGGGCTGATAAAGTTAAGAGAAACCAACCTAGTAGGTTTGAGCTTGAGTTTCAGGAGTCTACAATTTATGAAGAACATAGGGTCATTGTAAAACTCCCTAACTTTGTTACCAAAGACAGCTTTGCCAAATAGGAGACTTGTTTGGTTGGCTATTTTGTGGGTAAAACAGCTCCTTTACACTTGGTTAAGAGGATTGCATTGCAGGTTTGGAAAGGGAGAGGTCTCCTTGATGTTCAAGCTTCCAAAGGACTCTTCTATTTCAAATTTGATAACTTAGAACACCGAGATTATTTCTTTAAAGATGGACCTTGGCATTTGTTAGGGAAATCTCTTATTCTTCAACCATGGGAGCCTAATGTCAAATTCACAAAGGAAGTTAGTTAAGATCCCCATTTGGGTGAAACTTTGGAATGTTCCCCTTGAGTTGAGAACCTCTGAAGCTCTAAGCTACATTGCTAGTGCAGTGGGTAGACCCCTATACTAAGATCACTTGACTGTAAAAGGAGTGAAAAGAGACTTCGCGAGAATCTGTGTTGAAATTTCAACCAAGTCAAGAATCCTTAAGCATCTTGATATTGATCTTGGTATTGAAGGATGGGATCCAATTGATGTTTTTGTACAGTATGAGGGCCTACAAAAGAGGTGTGACAAGTGTGATATCTTTGGTCATGATTGTTATTTCATCCAGTAAGCTAAAACACTTTCTCCTAATCCCCAAGCTACAGCCCATCTCTACCACAATCCAACCCTAGCTCCACCTCAAACTCCCCAAATCACTCCTCTCCCTCATCCCCCACACAATCCACCCCAAAAAAATCCCCCATTTACTCCTCACTTCTCCCAAACACCACTCCCTCAACCGATTTGGATGATGACAGTGGCTGGATTTAGATTCAATCCAAGAGATCAAGGAAGAAAATCAACTCAGAAGTGGGACTTGAATTGACCTTAGTGCTAGACCAAGACATAGTTGAAGCTTCCCCACTAAGGGTGGAACCTATTGAGCACTCAACTGAGGAAGAAGAGGATAATCTTGCTGTCGTGAGCAAGAACCAAGAGCTTTCCACCCCTTCACCTTCTCTAAACACTTCCAGCTCAAGCAAAAGGAGAAAGAAGAAGAAGAAGAAGAAGGTCAATGGCACACCACACCCTGCAAAGGGTAGAGATAAAGGAGTTGCAGCTAGTGGAGAAACCCACAACCCACCCATTCATGTTTAATCTTGCTACTTGGAACATTAGGGGGCTCAATGACTCCTTAAAACAAGCTGCTGTGAGGAAGCTTTGTAAGAATTCCAATCTTTCTCTTTGTTCTTTACTTGAAACTAAAGTGAAAAACTTTAAATTCACTAATCTTGCTAAGGCCATTTTTCCTAATTGGGAGGTGGTAGCAAACTACAATTTTGCTGCAGGGGGTAGAATTTGGGTTGCTTGGGACCCAAAAGTACTTGATGTAATAGTTTTGGATACTACTGACCAAGTTTTATTTTGTAAGCTTACTATTAAGCATTCTAATGTTGTATGTTATATCACATTCGTATATGCTTCAAATTCTAAAGTGATCAGGAAGAAGCTTTGGGAATCCTTGTGCTCCCACCACTCACTCACTTCTCATGCCCCATGGCTTATCACCGGAGATTTCAATGTTATTGCCTCCCCTAGTGAGAAATCAGGAGGAGCTAAGGGATGGGATGATGGCATCTTTGACTTCAACAAATGCACTTTCACTATTGAGGTTGAGGACCTTGCATACTCAGGTTGTCAATTCACATGGTCAAACAAGCATAATGATGGAACCTTTATTATGTGTAAGTTGGATAGAGCCATGGCAAATATTCACTGGATGGACTCGTTCCCTGACACAAAGTGTCTCTTTGCTCCTCCCGGCATCTCTGATCACAGTCCAATTGTCTTACAAATGGAGAAGGACTCCTATAAACCAAGAGTAAGCTTCAAGTTTTTTGAGTTTTGGTTTGAAAGAGAAGGGTTTTGGCAGCTTTTGGATAGAGTTTGGGGGGCTGAGATTTCAGGGACAGCAATGTTTAGGCTCTGTAAGAAGCTTAAGGCACTCAAAGGTGAACTGAGGAGGTTCAACCAAAGATTTTGCAGTGATCTTCCTTCTAGAGTTAAATTGGCTGAAGCACACATGGAGTCAATTCAAAACTTGTTGGGAAATGACCCTTTAAATGCATTGTTACAGGCTCAGGAGAGAGATGCATGCTCCAAATTCTTTGAGCTTAGACATGCTGAAGAGAGCTTCTACAGGCAGAAGTCAAGAGTACAGTGGCTTCAGTTGGGTGATCAGAACACTTCTTTCTTTTTTCAAAGTATGAAAAAGAATAGATTCAAAACCAGGATTACACACCTGGACAACCAAGGCTCTCTACTTACTTCCCATGAGGAGATCCAGGATCATATATTAGATTACTACAAAAATCTCTTGGGTACACCAAATGAAGAAATGGGAGTCAATTGGAGTATACTTGATTGTGCTTTGCCAAGAAAGCTTGGACCTGATCAGGCTGTACCTTTGGCTCTTCCCATTGAAGAAAATGAGGTCAAGCAAGCTATTTTCAGTATGGGAAGTGGCAAAGCTCCTGGACCAGATGGTTTTTCAGCTGGGTTCTTTAAGAAAGCATGGCATGTGGTGGGTGGGGATGTAACCAAAGCTGTTTTGGAGTTCTTTACTACAGGTAACCTCCTAAAAGAGGTTAACTCAACTGCAATCACCTTAATACCAAAGGTCCCTAATCCCACTAGTATTGGGGACTTTAGACCTATCTCTTGCTGCAATGTAGTCTACAAGTGCATCACAAAAATACTTGCTGAAAGACTCAAGCTTGTATTACCCAACATCGTAAGTCAGAACCAAAGTGCTTTTATCCCAGGAAGGAGAATGGCTGACAATATTTTTCTCTCCCAAGAATTACTTAGAAGCTACCATAGATCACTTGGTTTGCCAAGGTGTGCTCTCAAGGTGGACCTTAAGAAAGCCTATGATAGTGTGAACTGGTCACTAATAGGTAAAGCTTTTCAATGCCTTGGCTTCCCAAATGTTTTCATTTCTTGGGTCATGGAGTGCCTTTCTTCTCCCTCATACTCAGTGAATATAAATGGTGAGCTGCATGGTTACTTTAGGGGTGCTAAAGGAATTAGACAAGGGGATCCAATCTCTCCTTACATCTTTGTCATCATCATGGAGGTCTTGACAGGGATCTTGAGCTTTGCAGCCAAACACTCAGAGTTCCAGTTCCATTGGAGGTGCAAAGAGCTTAACTTAGTTAATCTGTGCTTTGCTGATGACCTACTCTTATTCTGTAAAGGAGACAAAAAAAGCGTGCATGTGCTTAAGGAAGCTTTGGCCATTTTCCAAGAGCTATCAGGGCTTCAACCAAATATTTCAAAGAGTCAACTGTTCTTATCAGGGGTGAGCCCAGAGATGTCTTCTATCATTCATGCTGAACTGGGTTTTACAGAAGGGTCTCTTCCAGTTAGATATCTTGGTGTCCCACTCATTACAACCAAGCTTACCAAATCAGATTGTCAAGGTTTGGTTGACAGACTCACTATGAGAATCAGTTCTTGGGAATCAAAGTATTTGTCTTATGCTGGAAGACTCCAACTTATCAAGTCTGTCCTTATGGCTATGGTCAACTTTTGGAGTGATCTCTTCATTCTCCCTAAAAGAGTGGTGAAGACAGTCCAATGCTTGGTAAGAAATTTTCTATGGAATGGCCAAGATACTAAAGCTTCTGGGGCCAAGGTAGCTTGGGCAGACCTATGTTTTGACAAGGTACAAGGTGGGTTGGGCCTTAGGGATTTGGTCCTAGCTAATGAAGTTGCTATAGCCAAACACTTATGGTTCTTGCTACTCCCTTCTAAAAGATCACTTTGGAAAGATTGGTGTCAAACATACCTAATCAGAAAGAGTTCAATTTTCTCGGTTTCCATTCCTTCTAACCCATCTTGGGTTTGGAGAAAGCTTCTCAAGCTCAGGAGCAAGTTTCTGCCCTTTTGCTCTATAACTATTGGAGATGGTACTACTCTGAAGCTTCTTAAAGATAATTGGCATCCTCTAGGTGTCCTTTGGGCCAGATTTGGGCAAAGACTTTTGTCATGAACTTCTTGGACTATGGACTCTAGGGTGAGTGTTGTCATGAACTATTATGAGTAAAGCCAGAAGAGGGTAACCAAATAGCAAGTCTATCACTAGTAGCTAACCTATTAAGGATAGCAAGCCAAGCAATGAAGCTAAATCTCGCGATATGTTTCTTAAACCAAATAAGAGGAGCCCATCTCACTTTCCCACAAGCTGGAGCAAGGGCCCTATAAGTATGTCCCACAGAGAAAATACCAGTGTTCTTAAAGAAACCAGCTGAAAACCCATCAGGACCAGGAGCTTTATTGTTACCCAAGCTAAGCATGGTGGAGTGCACATCCTCCTCTGAAAATGCCTTATTGAGAATAGTCAAATGAGCTTGTGAGAGCTGGTTAGGAAGGATCTCAGAGAGAACATTCCAATCAACCTCTTGAATAGGTTGAGAAGTCCTAAGGAGCTTCACATATTAGGATATAATCTGGTCCTTAATGGCTTGCTCATCAGTGATAAGATCACCATCATCATTAACCAGCTGATTAATCCTAGATCTAACTCTGTTCTTCTTAAGCTTCTGAAAATAGTAAGAAGAATTCTGATCACCCAAAGCTAGCCAATCAACTCTAGCTCTCTGTCTTAAAAAATATTCTTCTACATTTCTGTACTTAATGAAATCTTTAAATTTGATATTTTCCTTCTCTTGAAGAAAAACATCACTAGGGGAAGCAGCAAGATCACCCTGCACCTTAGAGAGAACTTTTTTTTTTACCAAAAAAATAAGAGTTCTTTTAGTAATATCTGAGCAAAAAGAGGAATTAAAATTCTTAAGTGCAATTTTAACATATTTGAGCTTCTTAATGTACTCGTCATTAACCATTGTAAAGGATCAGGGCCTCCCCTAAGGGAGGGAGAGGCAAAAACTAAAAAACCAGAATTCTAGACAGAGGGGAGAGCTTCTCTCACTAAATTTCGTTAATTCTTTGTGGGATAACATGTACTCGAACTGACTTTTGATACCCAACACACTTTTGACATTTGGGATAAGAATTTGGAGTGTTTTGGTCATTTTATGTGTTTCTAGTGCCATACGTAGTCAAAAATACCCAATGGGATAGTTTAGGCCCAATCTTGACAAACATGTCTAAACTTGGACCATTGTGGTATGGCATGTACTCAAACTGACTTTTGACACTCAAAGCACGTTTAGGATAAGAACTTGTAGCGTTGTGGTCATTTTACATACTTTTAGTGCCATACAGAGTCAAAAAGACGCAATGGGATGGGTTTGGACCCAAACTAGATGAACTTGGCTAAACTGGAATCTTTTAGGCATGTCATGTACTCGAACTGACTTTTGACAACCAAAAGCAAGTTTGGAATAATAATTCAAAGTGTTTTGATCATTTTAGGTGCTTCTAGTGCAATACAGACACAAAAAGACCCAATGGGACGTGTTTAGGCCCAAACTAGATGAACTTTACTAAACTTGGCACAAATTAGACCCAATGGGACGTTTTAGGCCTTGTTTGTTTTAAGTGCTTCTTGTGCCATACAGAGTCAAAAGACCCCATGGGACGTGTTCATCTAGTTTGGGCCCAAACAAGTCCCATTGGGTAGTTTTGACTCTGTATGACACTAGAAGCACCTAAAATGACATTAACACTCCAAAGATCTAAGTCTAGTCAAGTTCATCTAGTTTGGGCCTAAACAATTACATTGGATCATTTTGGTACAGAACTAGAAGCACCTAAAATGATCAAAACCCTCAAAATATTTAACCCTAACGTGTGTTTGGGTGTCAAAAGTCAGTTCAAGTACATGACATGTTCAAAAGATCCAAGTTTAGCCAAGTTCGTTTAGTTTGGATGCGTAAACACGTTTCATTGGGCCTTTAGACTCTGTATGGCACTAGAAGCACTTAAACTATCCACAACACTCCAAAGTTTTAAATCGAACGTGTCTTGGGTGTCAAAAGTCAACTCGAGTACATGACATGCCCAAAAGACCCACGTTTTGCCCGTTTGGGTTGGGCCTAAACACGTCTCATTGGGTCTTTTTGACTACGTATGGCACTTGAAGCACGTAAAATGACCATAACACTTCAAATTCTTATCCCAAATGTGTTTTGGGTGTAAAGTCAGCTCGAGTAAAAGATAACCCAAAAGATCCATGTTAAGCCCATCTAGTTTGGGCCTAAACATGTTCCATTGGGTCTTTTTAACTACGTATGGCACTATAAGAACCTAAAATGATTACAACACTCGAGATTCCTATTCCGATCTTATATTGAGTGTCAAAAGTTAGTTCGAAAAGATCCAAGTTTAACATAATGAAAAAATTCAAATTTAACCAAGTTCTTCTAGTTTGGGCCTAAACACGTCTCATTGGTTATTTTGATCCCGTATAGCACTAGAAGCACCTAAAATAACAAAAACGCTCCAAATTCTTATCCCAAACTTGTGTTTGGTGTCAAAAGTCAGTTCGAGTACATGATATGCCTTAAAGATCCAAGTTTAAGCAAATTTGTCTAGTTTGGGCCTAAACACGATCCTTTGGGTACTTGTTACTCCCGTATGGCATTAGAAGTACCTAATACGACCAAAACACTCCAAATTCTTACCATAAATGAGTTTGGGTGTAAAAAGTCTGCTCGAGTACATGACATGCGCAAAAGATCCATGTTTAGCTTGTTCCACTTTACATTTTCTCATCTACAACAGGCACCAGTCGACTTTAAATCGCCATTATGAAGTGTTGAGTCAGCAACCAAACGATCGCATCCACCATATCTGGAAAGACTAAAGGCAAAGACAAAGACATTTAACCCGTCTAGTTTGGCCTTAAACACATCCCATTGGGTCTTTTTGACTCAGTATGGCACTAGAAGCACCTAAAATGACCACAACCACTCCAAATTTTATCCCAAACGTGTTTTGGGTGTCAATAGTCAGTTCGAGTATGTGACACTCCACAAAGATCCAAGTTTAGCCAAGTTCATGAAAATCGGGCCTAAATATGTCCCATTGGGTAATTTTATCCTAGTTTAGCCAAGTTCATCTAGTTTCGGTCCAAACACGTCTCATTGGATCTTTTTGACTCCGTATGACACTAAAAGCACCTAAAACGATCAAAACACTCCAAATTCTTATCCTAATTGTGTTTTGCGTGTTAAAAGTCAATTCAAGTATATGTCATGCCACAAAGATCGAAGTTTAGCCAAGTTCATCAAAATTGGGCCTAAACACGTCCCATTGAGTAATTTTGACTCTGTGTGGCACTAGAAGTACCTAAAATGACCATAACACTCCAAGTTCTTATCTCAAACATGTTTTGGAAGGTAAAAGTCAGTTTGAGTACATGACCTGCCCAAAAGATCCAAGTTTAGTCAAGTTCATCTTGTTTGGACCTTAACATGTCCCGTTGGGTCTTTTTAAGTCCATATGGCACTAAAAGCACCTAAATGACCAAAATAATTTAAATTCTTATCCTAAACATGTTTTGGGTGTCAAAAGTCAGTTCGAGTACATGTCAAGCCACAAAGATCCAAGTTTAGCCAAGTTCATCAAAATTGGGCATAAACACGTCCCATCGGGTATTTTTTACTCCGTATGGCACTAGAAGCACCTAAAATGACCAAATCACTTCATATACTTATCCCAATGTGTTTTGGGTGTGAAAAGCCAGTTCGAGTACATGACATGCCCAAAAGATCCAAGTTTCGTCAAGTTTATCTAGATTGGGCCTAAACACGTCCCAATGGATATTTTTGACTTCGTATGGTACTAGAAGAACTTAAAATGACCAAAACACTCCAAATTCTTACCCAAAATGTGTTTTGGGTGTCGAAAGTCAGTTCGAGTACATAACATGCCCAAAAGATCCAAGTTTAGCCAAGTTTGCCTAGTTTGGGTCTAAACACGTCCCATTGGGTCTTCTTGACTCCGTATTGCACTAAAAGCACCTAAAACGACCAAAACACTCCAAATTCTTATTTCAAACGTATTTTGGGTGTCCAAGGTCAGTTCGAGTATATGACATGCCTAAAAGATCCAAGTTCATGCAAGTTTGTCTAGTTTTGAGCCTAAACATGTCCCATTGGGTATTTTTCTCCCATATGGCCCTAGAAGCATCTAAAATTCTTATCCCGAACGTGTGTCGGGTGTAAAAAGTACACTCAAGTACATGACATGCCCAAAAGATCCACGTTTAGCACGTCTAGTTTGGGCGTAAACATCTCTCATTGGGTCTTTTTGGCTACGTATGGCGCTAGAAGAATCTAAAATGACCAACAACACTCCAAATTTTTATCCTAAATGTGTTTTGGGTGTCAAAAATCAGTTCGAGTACATGACATGCTCAAATATATCCAAGTTTAGCCAAGTCAATCTACCTTTCGCCTAAACTCATCTTTTTTTATTGGTGAATTAAAAAAATGTATAAACCAAAGACGAAACATACAAATATACAAGTGGCATACCCCAGGAAAAAGAAACAAAAAAAGGAACCAGCCAACACACAAGCTGGAGGCACCTAAACACTAACAGAAGATTACAAGAGATAACAGCCTAAAGAAATAGAAGAACCAAGCTTAATTGTCAAAAATAGAGGAATTCAATCCCCAGGCAAGCTGAATGGTTTTGTTATCTTCAGTCACAGAAAATCCTTTAAGACTCAAAAATCTACCTTTAATGGCATTTCTAATGCAACCCAAGACCACTTTCTTGTCCCTCATTTTGCCCTCAAAGACTCGATTATTTCTCTCTCTCCAGATATGGTAGACAAACGAGCTGAACATAAGCTTCAACATAAGGCCCAAGAAGTAGCCTTTCTTAACTTTCACAAGGAGATAAGTTGATTCCAGTTCCTAGGAGAAGACACCAAGCCACACAAACCAACCAAATTCTGCCAAATAAAGCTAGAATAAGGGCAAGAAACAAACAGGTGTTCAGAAGATTCTGAAGGATGCAAGCAAAGTACACAACTACTAACATTGGAAGACCCAGGAGAGGAGGTCTAAGTAGCCAATCTATCCGCAGTTGCAAGCCTATTAAGAGCAGCAAGCCAAGTAATAAAGTTATATTTGGGAATATGTTTCCTATAAGTGTGCCCCACAGAGAAAAGACCAGAGGGAGAAAGAGTCCAAATCCAAGAGTCCAAAGAGGACTCTTTAGGAGGGGGAAGACGGACCTCTCTAATTGTGATAAGCTCATGGGAGTTAGAAATAGGCCAGTTCCAAGATGCATTCTGGATCACTGAGCTCACCTTGGTAGTCCAATCCCAACCAGTACCAAAATGAATCCTAGGACCAAACCTTTGAGAAAGAGCCCCCAAAGGGTCCAATAGAAGAGAGATCTGCTCACCATTTCCCACAAGAGCTTTGCAATACCCAGCAAACTTGTCTCTGATTTTCAGAATTTTCCTCCAACTCCAAGAAGGATTAGTGACAAGCTTAACCAAGAAGATAGAGCTCTTCTTGATCAAGAAAAACTTGCACCAATCCTTCGAAAGGGAAGCTTTAACCAAAGAGACCAGGAACTAGAAATGCTTAGCCACAGCCACTTCATTAGCTAGAGAGAGATCTCTAAGGTCCAAACCTCCTTGGGACTTATCAAGGCACAAGTCACTCCAAGCCACTTTAGCACCATAATGCTTTACAGCTGATGAGTTCCACAAGTAATTCCTAATAACCACCTGAATCATATTTAAGATCTTCTTGAGAAAAATAAATAAGCCAGCCCAGTATTGAAAAATAGCATAGAGCACGGATTTAACCAACTGTAATCTTCCAGCATAAGAAAGGTAGTTAGACTCCCAAGACTTCACCCTAGCTGTGATATGGTCTACTAGGGTGATACAATCTGTTTTTCTAAGCTTTGAGGAAATCAAAGGAACCCCCAAGTATCTCATAGGAAGCTCCCCAATGCTGAAATTGCACAAGTCCAGAATCTCTTGAGAAGTGGATGGATGGACACCAGACATGAAAATCTGACTTTTTTGTAGATTAGGTTGAAGACCTGACATGGCCTCAAATAAGTTTAAGCTCTCCATAATAAGTTGAACAGAAGTAATATCACCCTTACAGAAGATAAAGAGATCATAAGCAAAGCACAAGTTAACAATACCAAGCTCCTTACACCTCCAGTGATAGCCAAAGTCCGCTTTATGAGAAGCATGCTTGAGAATACCAGATAGAACCTCCATAACCAACACAAACAGATAGGGAGAGATGGGATCACCCTGTCTAAGCACTTTAGCACCAGAGAAGTAGCCAGTCAACTCACCATTGACCACAATAGAGAAAGAAGGAGAGGAGATAAACTCCATCACACAGTTAAAGAAATGATCAGGAAACCCAAGCAGTCAAAGATTCTCCCGATACTCTCCCAATTCAAACTATCATAAGGCTTTTTGATATCAACATTGAAAGCACATCTGGGACTATTAGAAGGCCTATGGTAACCTCTAACCAGCTCTTGAGATAAGAGGATGTTGTCAGCGATTCTCCTCCCTGGCACAAAAGCAGTCTGGTTGCTACTAATAAGATCAGGGAGCACTCTTTTAAGTCTATCAGCAAGCATTTTAGAAATGCATTTATAAACAACATTACAACAAGATATAGGCCTAAAGTCACCAACCTTAGAAGGATTGGGGACCTTAGGTATAAGAGCAATGGCAGTAGAGTTAACCTGTTTCAATAAAGATTGGGAGCTAAAAAACTCCAAAACAGCCTTAGTAACATCTTTGCCCACAATATGCCAACATCTTTTGAAGAAACCAGCAGAGAAGCCATCTGGACCAGGGGCTTTACTACTCCCCAAACTAAAGATAGTTGTGTGAACGTCTTCCTCTGTATAAGGGTGGTTGAGGATAGCTAAGTGAGCTTGAGAGAGCTTATTAGGGAGAATCTGAGAGAGAACACTCCAATCCACCTCCTGATCAATGTGAGAAGTCCCAAGAAGATTCCTATAATAAGAAAGAATTTGATCTTTGATAGCCTGGTCATCAGTAATAAGGTCACCCTCCTCATTAACCAACTGATTAATTCTGGATCTGACTCTATTCTTCTTTAGTTTCTGAAAAAAGAAAGAGGAATTCTGATCACCCAAGGCAAGCCAATCAACTCTGCTTTTTTGCCTCAGAAAATCTTCTTCTGCATTCCTGAGCTTAGTGAAATCAGCTAATCTAATTTTCTCCTCCTCTTGAAGAGAGACAACACTAGGAGAGGCAATAAGGTCAGCTTGCACTTTAGAGAGGGCTTCTCTAGCCATAAGAGCCCTTTTAGAAATATCTGAGCAAAAAGAGGCATTAAATTTCTTAAGAGCAAATTTAACAGATTTAAGCTTCTTATAGAGACAAAACATGGCTGTCCCAAACACCTCAATCTCCCACGCATCCTTAAGAACAGCCCAGAAGCCTTCGAAATCCATCCAAAAATCAAAGAACTTAAAAGAAGGCTTAGGTCTTGCTGAGTTAGCCCTAAGCTGAATAATAATAGGAGAGTGATCAGAGATACCCGGGGTGTGAAAATGGCAAGAAGTAGCAGGAAACAACATAGCCCAATCACCGTTAACCAGGGCTCTATCGAGCTTGCGCATCTTGCTACCCTCACCAACTTGACCATTCCACCAGGTGAATTGACAGCCACTATAAGGGAGGTCGAGAACCTCCAAATGATCAAGACAAGAAGCAAAGTCAATTGAGCTATCATTCCACTTGAAATCACCACCACAATGCTCAATAGGCTTCAAAATAGCATTAAAGTCACCAAGAATTAGCCAAGGCTTCCCCTGACTTAATGTCTTATGAGAGCCAAGTTTTTCCCACAAAGGCTTCCTGGAGATAGCATCATTGGCTGCATACACAACAGAGACAAAGAAATCTGTCTTTTCATGGAGAATGGTTAGCTTACAAAACATAGCTTGATCAAAGGCATCAATTAGAAGAACATCCAAAATCTTGGGATCCCAAGCTAAAACAATTCTACCTTTGCTAGTAGGAGAATGGTTAGCAAAGGTAGCCCAATTGGGAAAAACAGATCTAGAAAGTCCAGCAAAATTATTACACTTGATCTTAGTCTCAACTAAAGCACAAAAAGATAATTTAAAGTCTTTACAAAGTTTCCTAACTTCAGCTTGCTTTAGAAGGCCATTAAGCCCTCTTATATTCCAAGAAGCTAAATTAATCATAAAAAGGGGGGGAGAGAGTCACCATTCTCAGGGGGAGCCTGAGTAACTTGATCAGCCAATAAGAAAAAGCCTTCAGCCGTTCGCTTCTTTTTCAACCTCTTCAAAGCTGATTTAGAGAGCTTGGGAGAAGGACCAGGTTGGATAGTGATATTGACAATTGAGGAAGCTTTGGGGGGAGCCAAACTCAATGTAGAGTCAGAAGAGGCTTGAGGCTCATTTTTATCCTCACAAGGCACAATGAGACCCTTACCCTTCCTTTTGCTAACCACCTGAGTCCATTCATTGACTTGGTCTTCCACATGGATGGTATTAAGAGGAAAGGGAGGAGAGATTTCACCCTTTGGCTCCTCATAAACCATAAGCTCCCTATTATCTTGGGGAGAAGAATCTTTGCTAGCGGTTTCTTCCTCACTAGCTAGATTATTCTTAGGGGCCACTTTAGCATCACAATCATGACCAAAGAGGCAACATTTAGCACATCTCTTAGGTAGACACTCATACTCCACCTCCACCACCACTGGATCCCATCCGTCAAGGCCAAGGTCAATGGTGAAAAACTTAATCAAATCAGAGGAGGCTGAAATTTTCACACAAACTCTAGCATAATCATGTCTATAACCAGAGGCAGTAGCATTGTCAGAGTGAGAAGGGATACCCACAGCACTAGCAATGTGACTTAGAGCTTCTTCAGTCCATAATTCAATTGGAACATTCCACAATTTAACCCAAATTGGAAGGGTTGAAAGTTTCTCCTTTGAGAATTTAACATTTGGCTGCCACTCTTGAAGCACAACAGGCCTACCTAAGAGGTGCCAAGGTCCATCTTCTAAGACTGAGTTTCTATCCTCCACAGAGCCAAATTTGAAATAGAAAAGGCCTCTGGCAGCCGAGACCTCCTGAATTCCTCTTTTAGCCCAAAGTTGCAAAGCAATTTTCTTAACTAAGTGTAATGGAGCTGCCCTTCCAACAAAGTAGCTGACAAGGCAGCATTCCCACCTAGAAAAATTCTCTTTAGTAATATAATCAGGAAGCTTAACTGTGACATTACCATTTTCCGCAAAGGAAGAGCTCACATAACCTAAGCTTAGCTTCTTTTTCAGGTTTCCTTTAACCTTTTCAGCCCATGAACCAGCCGGTTTCTCATGAGCAACACTCTTATTAGCTAAAAGGTCTTTATAAACTCTATTCTCATGCAGCTTTTTAGAAGAAGAAGTTGGGGAAGGAGGAGAAGAGCTCACCTTCTGTTTTCCATTAGAATCTGGTTTAGGAGAGAGAGAGAGAGATTTCTTCAAGCTCAAACCCACGACCATGGCAGCCCTTGACATCTTTGGTAGAAGTCAAATCCACCTTGTCACTCACAATCAATGCTGAGGTTGAGCTCAGGGAGGAGAGAGGATCTGCCACCAGCTTTGGAACTCCACCTACGTTCACATCATTGTCATAGAAAAGAGAAATATCTTCTTTCTCTTTCCCTTCAATCAAAACACCATCTACTTTCTCTTTCCCCTTAGACAAAGAAGCTGCCACCTGTCGCCCTAAGGGGCTGTCCACGTCATGATGGGAGAGAGGAGCCTTATCTAATAAAGAATTATCTTTTTGAGTGTCCTTTCCTTTATTTGAAAGGATAGTCATAGATTGTTGACCAAGTTGAAGCTTGGGAGCTGGAGCCTCACTCTTTCCCAAGTTGACCACATCACACCCACTTGCCAAAAAGGAGCTGTCACCTCTCCCTTTTGATATGTTTGGCAGCTGCTTTTCCTCTTCTCCAAGCAAGATGATTTGAGACAAGCTTGATTTGTCTTCTATCAAAGGACACTCATCATTACCTTTGACAGAGAGGTAATGAGTATCATCTTCAACCTTTGGAGCTCTAGGAAAGCTGGTTGATCTCTGAGCACCACCTCTAGCTCCTCTTCTTATGCTACTTCTCTTTAGACTTGAACGAAGTTGGTCTAAAAGAGTCAGCTCTAGTAAATTGCTCCGATTGTGATCAGAAGAAAAAAATTATCTCTAAGCTTTGAATGTCTCTTTTGCAACTAATAAACTCGAAGCTTCCTTGGACTGAGCTTCTAACTTCCCAGGCTCAATAAAACCACTCTCTGTTCCAAATTTCTTCGTATTAGAACCTTGCTTAAGAGCATTAAAATCAATAACATGGGTTTTAGCTTCCCTATCTCCCTTAGTAACCATATCATTCAAAACAGCATGGCCATTGAAAGACACTTCAAGCTTAGCTTGCCCACTAGCTGAATCTTTCTTAACACCACCTGAAACTTACTTACCAACATCTGCAGCATGCTTAATGTACTCATCATTAACCATTGTTAGAGGTCGTGGACTCCCCTAAGGGAGGGAGAGGCTAAAAAAAAAACCAGAATTCTAGAGAGAGGGGAGAGTTTCTCTCACTAAAAAACCAGGTTTTTACTCCCTCCAAGTTCGTCTAGTTTGGGCCTAAACATGTGCCACTGGATCTTTTTAACTCCGTATGACACTAGAGGCACCTAAAATGACCATTCCTAAACTCATCCCATTGAGTCTTTTTGACTTCGTATGGAATTATAAGCACCTAAAATGACCAAAACGTTCCAAAATCCTATCCTAAATGTGTTTTAGGAATCTTTCATTTTAGGCATTGGAAACCTGGTTTTTTAGTGAGAGAAGCTCTCCCCTCTCTCTAGAATTCTGGTTTTAGGTTTTTCCTCTCCCTCCCTTAGGGAAGGCCACGACCTCTAACAATGGTTAATGATGAGTACATGAAGCATGCTGTAGATGTCGGTAAGCAAGTTTCAGGTGGTGTTGAGAAGGATTCAGCTAGTGGTCAAGCTAAGCTTGGAGTGTCTTTCAATGGCCATGCTGTTTTGAATGATATGGTTACTAAGGGAGCTAGGGAAGCTAATGCCGATGTTATTGGTTTTAATGCTCTTAAGCAAGGTTCTAATACTAAGAAATTTGGACCAGAGAGTGGTTTCGTTGAGCCTGGGAAGTTAGAAACTCAGTCCAAGGAAGCTTCGGAGATTATTTCTGATCATTCAAAGCTTAGAGATAATTTTATTTGTTCTGATCACAATCGAAGCAAATTACTTGAGCTGACTACTCTTTCAGACCAACTTCGTTCAAGTCTTAAGAGAAGTTGCATAAGAGGAGGAGCTAGAGGTGGTGCTCGGAGATCAACCAGCTTGCCTAGAGCTCCAAAGGTTGAAGATGATACTCATTAACTCTCTGTCAATGGTAATGATGAGAGTTATTGGATAGAAGACAAATCAAGCTTGTCTCAAATCGTTTTGCTTGGAGAAGAGGAAAAGCAGCTGCCAAGTATATCAAAAGGGAGAGGTGATAGCTCCTTTTTGGCAAGTGGGTGTGATGTGGTCAGGATGGAGAAGAGTGAGGCTCCAGCTCCCAAGCTTCAACTTGGTCAACAATCTACTACTATCCTTTCTAATAAAGGCAAGGACACTCAAGGTAATTCTTTATTAGATAAGGCTCCTCTCTCCCATCATGATGTGGACAGCCCTTAGGGCGACATGTGGTAGTTTCTTTGTCTATGGAGAAAGAGAAAGTAGATGGTGCTTTAATAGAAGGGAAAGAGAAAGAAGATATTTCTCTTTCCCATGACAATGATGTGAACGTAGGTGGAGTTCCAAAGCTGGTGGCAGATTCTCTCTCCTCCTTTAGCTCAACCTCAGCATTGATTGTGAGTGACAAGGTGGATTTGACTTCTACCAAAGAGGTCAAGGGCAGCCATGGTTGTGGGTTTGAGCTTGGTGAAACCTCTCTATCTCCTAAACCAGATTCTAATGGGAAACATAAGGTGAGCTCTTCTCCTTCTTCCCCAACTTCTTCTTCCGAAAAGCTACATGAGAATAGAGTTTATCAAGACCTTTTAGCTAATAAGAGTGTTGTTCATGAGAAACCAGCTGGTTCATGGTCTGAAAAGGTTAAAAGTAACCTGAATAAGAAGCTAAGCTTAGGTTATGTGAGCTCTTCTTTTTACGGAAAATGGTAATGTCACAGTTAAGCTTCCTAATTATATTACTAAAGAGAATTTTTCTAGGAGGGAAGGCTGCCTTGTTGGCTACTTTGTAGGAAGGACAACTCCATTGAGATGTGAAGATCCAGTGGTGGTGGATGTGGAGTATGACTGTCTACCAAAGAGATGTGCTAAATGTTGCCTTTTTGGTCATGATTGTGATGCTAAAGTGGCCCCTAAGAATAATCTAGCTAGTGAGGAAAAAATCGCTAGCAAAGATTCTTCTCCCCAAGATAATAGGGAGCTTATGGTTTATGAGGAGCTAGAGGGTGAAATATCTCCTCCCTTTCCTCCTTAATACCATCCATGTGGAAGACCAAGATAATGAATGGACTCATGTGGTTAGCAAAAGGAAGAGTAAGGGTCTCATGGAGCCTTGATAGGATAAAAATGAACCTCAAGCCTCTTCTGACTCTATATTGGGTTTGGCTCCCCCAGAAGCTTATCCAATTGTCAATGTCACTATCCAACCTGGTCCTTCTCCGAAGCTCTCTAAATCATCTTTGAAGAGGTTGAAAAAGAAGCAAAAGGCTGAGGCTCTTTCTTATTGGCTGATCAAGTTACTTAGGCTCCCCCTGAGAATGGTGACTCTCCTCCCCCCTTTTTATGATTAATTTAGCTTCTTGGAATATAAGAGGACTTAATGGCCTTCTAAAGCAAGATTAAGTTAGGAAACTTTTTAAAGACTTTAAATTATCTTTTTGTGTTTTAGTTGAGACTAAGATCAAATGTAATAATTTTGCTAGACTTTCTAGATCTGTTTTTCCCAATTGAGCCATCTTTGCTAACCACTCTCCTACTAGCAAAGGTAGAATTGTTTTAAGCTTGGGACCCAAGATTTTGGATGTTCTTCTAATTGATGCTTTTGATCAAGCTATGTTTTGTAAGCTAACCATTCTTCAGGAAAGGACAGATTTCTGTCTCTGTGGTGTATGCAGCCAATGATGCTATCTCTAGAATGCGTTTGTGGGAAAAGCTTGGCTCCCATAATACTTTTAGTCAGGGGAAGCCTTGGCTAATTCTTGGTGACTTTAAAGCTATTTTGAAGTCTATTGAGCATTGTGGTGGTGATTTCAAGTGGAATGATAGCTCAATTGATTTTGCTTCTTGTCTTGATCATTTGGAGGTTCTCGACCTCCCTCATAGTGGCTGTCAATTCACCCGATGGAATGGTCAAGTTGGTGAGGGTAGCAAGATGCGCAAGCTCGATAGAGCCCTAGTTAATGGTGATTGAGCTACGGAGTTTTCTGCTACTTCTTGCCATTTTCACACCCCGAGTATCTCTATTACTCTCCTATTATTATTCAGCTTAGAGCTAACTCAGGTAGACCTAAACCTTCTTTTAAGTTCTTTGATTTTTGGATGGATTTTGAAGGCTTCTGGGCTGCTTTTAAAGATGCTTGGGAGATTGAGGTGTTTGGGACAACCATGTTTTGCTCTATAAGAAGCTTAAATCTGTTAAATTTGCTCTTAAGAAATTTAATGCCTCTTTTTGCTCAGATATTTCTAAAAGGGCTCTTATGGCTAGAGAAGCCCTCTCTAAAGTGCAAGCTGACCTAAATGCCTCTCCCAGTGTCGTCTCTCTTCAAGAGGAGGAGAAAATTAGATTTTCTGATTTCACTAAGCTCAGGAATGCAGAAGAAGATTTTCTGAGGCAAAAAAGCAGAGTTGATTGGCTTGCCTTGGGTGATCAGAATTCCTCTTTCTTTTTTCAAAAACTAAAGAAGAATAGAGTCAGATCCAGAATTAATCAGTTGGTTAATGAGGAGGGTGACCTTATTACTGATGACCAGGCTATCAAAGATCAAATTCTTTCTTATTATGGGAATCTTCTTGGGACTTCTCACATTGATCAGGAGGTGGATTGGAGTGTTCTCTCTCAGATTCTCCCTAATAAGCTCTCTCAAGCTCACTTAGCTATCCTCAACCACCCTTATACAGAGGAAGACGTTCACACAACTATGTTTAGTTTGGGGAGTAGTAAAGCCCCTGGTCCAGATGGCTTCTCTGCTGGTTTCTTTAAGAGATGTTGGCATATTGTGGGCAAAGATGTTACTAAGGCTGTTTTGGAGTTCTTTAGCTCCTAATCATTATTGAAACATGTTAACTCTATTGCCAATGCTCTTATCCCTAAAGTCCCCAATCCTTCAAAGGTTGGTGACTTTAGGCATATCTCTTGTTGTAATGTTGTTTATAAATGCATTTCTAAAATGCTTGCTGATAGACTTAAAAGAGTGCTCCCTGATCTTATTAGTAGCAACCGGACTGCTTTTGTGCCAGGGAGGAGAATTGCTGACAACATCCTCTTATCTCAAGAGCTGGTTAGAGGTTACCATAGGCCTTCTAATAGTCCCAGATGTGCTTTCAAGGTTGATATCAAAAAAGCTTATGATAGCTTGAATTGGGAGAGTATCAACAGAATCTTTGACTGCTTGGGGTTTCCTGATCATTTCTCTAATTGTGTGATGGAGTGTATCTCCTCTCCTTCTTTCTCTATTGTGGTCAATGGTGAGTTGACTGGCTACTTCTCAGGTGCTAAAGGGCTTAGATAGGGTGATCTTATCTCTCGCTATCTGTTTGTATTGGTTATGGAGGTTCTATCTGGTATTCTCAAGCATGCTTCTCATAAAGCTGACTTTGGCCATCACTGGAGGTGTAAGGAGCTTGGTATTATTAACTTTTACTTTGCTGATGATCTATTTATCTTCTGTAAGGGTGATATTACTTCTGTTCAACTTATTATAGAGAGCTTAAACTTGTTTGAGGCCATGTCTGGTCTTCAACCTAATCTACAAAAAAGTTAGATTTTCATGTCTGTGGTCCATCCATCCACTTCTCAAGTAATTCTAGACTTGTTCAATTTCAGCATTGGGGAACTTCCTCTGAGATACTTGGAGGTTCCTTTTATTACCTCAAAGCTTAGAAAAACAGAATGTATCATTCTAGTAGACCATATCATAGCTAGGGTGAAGTCTTGAGAGTCTAACTACCTTTCTTATGTTGGAAGATTACAGCTGGTTAAATCCGTGCTCTATGCTATTTTCCAATCTTAGGCTGGCTTATTTATTCTTCCCAAGAAGATCATGAATATGATTCAGGTGGTTATTAGGAATTACTTATGGAACACGTCAGCTGTAAAGCATTCTGGTGCATAAGTGGCTTGGAGTGACTTGTGCCTTGATAAGTCCCAAGGAGGTTTGGACCTTAGAGATCTCTCTCTAGCTAATGAAGTGGTTGTGGCTAAGCATTTTTGGTTTCTGGTCTCTTTGGATAAAGCTTCCCTTTGGAAGGATTGGTGTAAGTTTTTGTTGATCAAGAAGAGCTCTATCTTCTTTAAGCCTATCAGAGACAAGTTTGCTGGGCATCGCAAAGCTCTTGTCGGAAATGGTGAACAGATTTCTCTTCTCTTAGACCCTTGGCACCCTTTGGGGACTCTTTCTCAAAGGTTTGGGCCTAGGATTCCTTTTGGTACTAGTTGGGATTGGACTACCAAGGTGAGCTCAGTGATCCAGAGCTTATCATAATTAGAGATGTCCATCTCCCCCCTCCTAAAGAGTCCTCTTTGGACTCTTGTATTTAGACTCTTTCTCCCTCTAGTCTTTTTTCTATGGGGACACTTATAGGAAACTGGCTCCAGCTAGTGAAAAAGTGAGATGGGCTCCTCTTATTTGGTTTAAGAAGCATATTCCCAGATATAGCTTTATTACTTGGCTTGCTGTTCTTAATAGGCTTGCAACCGCGGATAGATTGGCTGCTTGGACCTCCTCTCCTTGGTCTTCCAATGTTAGTAGTTGTGTACTTTGCTTGCATCCTTCAGAATCTTCTGAACACCTGTTTGTTTCTTGCCTTTATTATAGTTTTATTTGGCAGAAATTGGTTGGTTTGTGTGGCTTGGTGTCTTCTCCTAGGAACTGGAATCAAGTTATCTCATGGCTCCTTGTGAAAGTTAAGAGAGGCTATTGGGCCTTATGTTCAGCTCGTTTTTCTACCATATCTGGAGAGAGAGAGATAATCAAGTCTTTGAAGGCAAAATGAGGGACAAGAAAGTGGTCTTGGCTTTCATTACAAATTCCATTAGAGGTAGATTTTTTAGTCTTAAAGGAATCTCTGTGACTAAGGATAACAAAACCATTCAGCTTGCCTAGGGATTGAATGCTTCTATTTTTGACAATCAAGCTTGGTTCTTCTGTTTCTTTAGGTTGTTATCTCTTGTAATCTTCTATTAGTGTTTGGAGGCTCCATTTTGTGTGTTGGTTGGTTTCTTTTTTGTTTCTTTTGCCTGGGGTACGCCCCTTGTATATTTGTATCTTTCTTCTTCGGTTTATACAATAGTTAATTTACCAAAAAAGTGTTTTAGGTGTGAAAAATCATTTTGAGTACATGACATGTCCAAAAGATCCAAGTTTAGCCAAGTTCATATAGTTTGGGCCTAAATACAAATTTCTAAATTCTTATCCCAAACATGCACTTGCGTGTCAAAAGTCAGTTCGAGTACATGTCATGCCCAAAAGATCCAAGGTTAGTCAAGTTCATCTAGTTTGGGCCTAAGCTGTCCCATCGGGTCTTTTTGACAATGTATGGCACTAGAAGCACCTAAAACGGTAAAAAATTCCAAATTCTTAACCCAAACGCGTGATTCAGTGTCAAAGGTCTATTCGAGTACAGGACATGCCTAAAAGATCCAAGTTTAGGTAAGTTTGTCTAGTTTGGCCCTAAATATGTCCCATTGGGTCCTTTTTAATCTCGTATGGCACTAGAAGCACCTAAAATGACCAAAACACTTCAAATTCTTTTCCCAAAATTGTTTTGGGTGTTAAAAGTCCGCTGGAGTATATGATATGCCCAAAAGATCCAAGTTTAGCCCGTCCAGTTTGTGCCTAAACATGTCCAATTGGGTCCTTTTTACTACGTATGTCACTAGAAGCACCTAAAATAATCACAACGCTCCAAATTCTTAACCCAAACATGAATTGGGTGTCAAAAGTCAGTTCGAGTACATGACATGCTCAAAACATCCAAGTTTAGTGAAATTCATCTAGTTTGGGTTAAAACACGTCCCATTGGAGCTTTCTGACTCCGTATGGCACTAGAAGCACCTAAAATGACCACAACATCCTAAATTCTTATCCCAAACGTATTTTGAGTGTCAAAAGTCAGTTCGAGTACATGACATGCCCAAACGATCAAAGTTTAGCCAAGTTCATCTACTTTGGGCCTAAACACATCCCATTGTGATATGAACCCCACCAACGGTTTACGATGAACCCAATAATAATGATGGTTCAAGAACCCCAAGAACGTGAAAGACAAGATGTTGAGCCTTAACCCGTTATCTAGCTACATAGAAACGCCACACCAAGAAACCTAAGGATCACTCAAGAATCAAGGTGATAAGTTTGGTTGTTTAAACGCCACAAGACTAACTTGATAAATTCAAAGAGTTCTTTCAAGAACAAAGAGGACACACCTCACAATAACATAAACTTGTTTTCAATATTCATAACATCATTACAAATTTCATGGGTACCATGTTTTATACTTGGAACAACCCTCCAAGAATAGGAAAAGCATTAATTTTAGCTTTGAAACAACACCAACATTAAAGTAAATAAGTTCCCACATTTTTAGACCTTTTTTTGACTAGTAATAATAAGTAAATATCACTAATTGACTATGAAAAATGTATTTAAACATAACCAAACCAAGCTAGATTCATCCCCCTATTTAATAGCCTTGAAAATAGTGCAATTCATGCCCTTTCATGGCCTTATCTTGATGAACACGTTTTTGTAGGTTCATTATCTTTTTCAATTTCTTTTGTATGCTAATTGACTATGAACAATGTATTTAAGCATAACCAATCCAAGCTAGATTCATCCCCCTATTTCATAGCCTTGAAAATAGTCCAATTCATGCCCTTTCATGACCTTATCTTGATGAACACGTTTTTATAGGTTCATTGTCCTTTTCAATTGCTTTGTATGCTAATAATTAGACTCTTTAATGGCCTTGATGACATGGATAAAGCCTTGATCTTTATTTGGACCTACATTGGGCTTCACGTTTCCAAAATCATTCCAATTCTCATGAATCAGCCCAATAAGTGCTTGTAATTGGAGCACCAGGGAGTGATAAAGGATCTTGAGAAGGATTTGTCCTCAAATCAACACTTGGATCAAATGGAGACAAATCAGCAACATTAAAGCTTGTACTGACACCATATTCAATTGGTAAGTCAAGTTTGTAAGCATTGTCATTAATGTGTTCCACCACTTGAAATGGTCCATCACCCTGAGGTAGGAGTTTTAAACGTCGCTGCTCTAGAAAACGCTCTTTTCTCAAGTGCAACCAAACCCAATCTCCTAGTTCAAAAACTATCTTCTTGTGTCCCTTGTTGACTTGATTGACATATTGTTCAGTCCTCCTTTCAATATTCAGCAATTCCTTCTCATGAATTTGCTTCACAAATTTAGCCTTCTTTTTCCCGTCTAAGTTTACACGTTCCCTCAAAGGTAAAGGAATTAAATCCAAAGGAGACAAAGGATTAAATTCACAAACAATATGAAACGGTGAAAACTTAGTTGCTGAATGTTCACTTCTATTGTAAGCAAATTCAACATGTGGCAAACAATCTTCCCACGTTTTCAAGTTCTTCTTAATGATAGCACGCAATAAAGAAGACAAAGTTCTATTCACTACTTCAGTTTGACCATCAGTTGGTGGATGACAAGTAGTAGAAAATAATAATGGTTCCCAACTTTCCCCCCAAAGTCTTCCAAAAGTAACTTAAAAACTTTGCATCCCTATCAGAAACAATGGTCTTAGGCATGCCATGTAACCTAACAATTTCTTTGAAGAACAAATAAGCTATATGTGACGCATCATCAGTTTTATGGCATGCAATGAAGTGTGCCATTTTAGAAAACCTTTCAACCATCACAAAAATTGAATCTCTCCCCCTCTTAGTTCTAGGTAAACCCAAAAAAAACCATAGAAATATTAGTCCAAGGTTTACTAGGTATAGGCAAAGGGGTGTACAAGCCATGAGGTTTTAATTTAGACTTAGTTTGTTTACATGTGATACATTTTTCATAGATTCTTTGCACATCACACTTCATATGAGGCCAAAAGAAATGTTCATGCAAAACTCCAAAAGTCTTAGCTACTCCAAAATGGCCCATTAATCCTCCTCCATGGCTTCTCTCACAAGCAATTCACGCAAAGAACACGTAGGCACACACAATTTATTTTCCCCAAACAGAAATCCATTATCCCTATAAAAGTTATCAATTGCCACTTTTTCACATGCATTGAACACATTACCAAAATCAAAATTTCGTGCATACAAATCCTTAATGTATTCAAAACCAAGAAATTTTGTGTCTAAAATTGAAAGTAAGGCATACATTCGGGACAATGCGTCAGCAACCACGGGATGACCTTCTTGCATCAAAACAGCTCCAAAACCTATTCCTAAGGCATCACACTCAATTTCAAATGTTTTTGCAAAGTTAGGTAAAATAAGCAATGGTGCGTTAATTAACTTTTCTTTTATCAAATTGAATGCTTTTTCTTGTTCTTTTTCCCACTTAAATAGAACATTTTTCTTGATGACTTCAGTAAGAGGGGCGGCCAAGCTACTAAAATCATGCACAAACCTTCTATAGAAGCTAGCTAGGCGTTGAAAACTCCTCACTTGGCTGATTGTTGTTGGCGTTGGCCACTCTTATATTGCCTTCACCTTTTCCTCGTCCACCTCAATTCCTTTAGAACTAACAACATAGCCAAGAAACACAAGCTTATCCTTGCAAAAGGTACACTTCTTGAGGTTAGCAAACAACTTTTCTTTCCTTAACACATCTAAAACAGATTTCAAATGCTCTACATGCTCTTCCATGTTTTTGCTATAAATTAGGATATCATCAAAATATACAACTACAAATCTACCAATAAATGCACGTAAAACATGGTTTATCAAACGTAAAAATTGTGCTCGGAGCATTAATTAAACCAAAAGACATCACTAACCACTCGTACAAATCGTGTTTAGTTTTAAAGGCAGTTTTCCATTCATCACCTTCTTTCATTCTAATTTGGTGATATCCATTCTTAAGATCAATCTTTGTAAAAATACAAGAACCATGCAATTCATCCAGCATATCATCTAGTCTAGGAATAGGATGACGATACTTTACCGTTATGTTGTTAATGACTCGGCAATGTACGCACATCCTCCATGTACCATCTTTCTTATGAACTAGCAGCACCAGAACTGCACAAGGACTCATACTTTCACGCACATAACCCTTCTCCAATAATTCACTTACTTGCCTTTGAAGTTCCTTTGTTTCCTCGGGATTGCTCCTATAGGGAGGTCAGTTTGGAATTGATGCACCAGGTATGAAATCAATTTGATGTTCGATTCCATGAATTGGTGGTAAGCCATGAGGTATCTCTTCGGGAAAGACATCATCAAACTCCTGCAAAAGAGAAACAATAATGTACGGCAAAGAATCGGCAAGATCATTAATACATAAAAGGCCTCCTTGTACATAAGTACAATAAAGGATTGATGAGAAAATAATGCTCTCTTGATCTCACATTTTTTTGCAGTATAAGTGAATTTTTCCTCTCTTGCTCTCAGTAAGGCTGAAATGCTCTCTTTTTCTTTTCCCTTAGTTTCTTTTCTCTCATTTTCTTTCCTCTCAATTTCAGCCTTTCTTTCTTTTTCTCTCTTCTTTTCATTTGATCTTTTGAACTTTACTTGATCCTCCATAACCTCTTTTGGGGTTAATGGAACAAGAGTAATAAGTTTCTTTTCAAAAGTAAAAGAAAACTTATTTGTGAATCCATCATGTTTAGCCCTTCGATCATATTGCCATGGTCTCCTCAACAATATATGACATGCATGCATAGGAACCACATCACAAAGCACCTCATCCTCATATTTGCCAATGGAAAATGCTACCAACACTTGCTTTGTCACCTTGATTTTGCTACATTCATTCAACCATTGAAGCCGATAAGGACGAGTGTGTTTTAAGGTTGTTAAGGACAACTTCTCCACCAAATCAGTCCTGGCAACGTTTGTGCAACTTCCCCCATCAATAATTACGCTGCAAACTTTGTTTTTGACAAAGCACCGAGTATGAAACAAATTCTCCCTTTGGTTACTTTCTTCCTCCTTAACTTGCATGTTGAGAGCTTGCCTTGCTACCAATAATTCTCCAACCACAGCATTTTACTCGTCATCAGCATCCTCTAAAGGTGGAATTTCATCAACTACTTTCTCCTCATCCTCCGATTCAAGCTCACCTTGGGCATTTATCACCATCGCCCTTTTGTTTACACATTGGCTAGCTATGTGACCCCGCCCTTGACATTTAAAACACTTAATATCATGGGTTTTAGAAATAGAAGTTTCGATGTTACCTAGAGAAGTGTTCGTCGTGGGTTTGGCATTCTTAGATTGTTCAAATTTTGACTTGCTTTGTTGCTGCTCATCCCTTTTAGGGGCTGTCTTCCATGTACTAGTGGAAGCCACAAGTTGTCCTCTCCTAGCCAATCCTTTGCGTTTGAGTTGTTCCTCCACTTTTATGGCTTGATGCACCATATCCGACAACTCAACATAGTGTTGTAACTCAACTATATCCACAATTTCACGATTTAAACCATGCAAAAACCTAGCCATGGTGGCTTCACGGTCCTCTTCCACATTTTCCCGGATCATAGCTACCTCCATCTCCTTGTAGTATTCATCTACACTCTTGGAACCTTGAGTTAGCCTCTGTAGTTTTTGAAACAAACTCCTATAATAGTGGCTTGGTACAAAACACCTCCTTCATAGCAATTTCATCTCCTCCCAAGTGCCCACGGGTGGCTCTTTATTCCTCCTTCTATTATTTTGTAATTGATCCCACCAAACAATGGCATAATTAGTGAATTCAATTGCTGCCAACTTAATCTTCTTTATCTCTGAATAGTTGTGACAATCAAACACCATCTCCACTTCAGTTTCCCACTCCAAGTAAGCTTCCGAATCATTTTTACCTTGAAAAGATGGGATTTTGATCTTTATGTTTCCTAGATCATTATCCCTCCTAGGTCTACCCATCCTAACTTCTCTATTCCCATAACCACGCTCAAACCTTCCCTGGTTCATAAATGGCTCTTCAAACTCCTCCAATTCCGCTTCTTCCTCAGCATTATCCCAACGAACACGCCCACCTCGCTATCTATTGGGAATTTCATGTCGCTGCCCCCTAGGTGTTCCCATTTCTACCCTATCCAACCTCTCTTGAATAGGTTCTAATTCAGCCCTCAGCATACGCCTCATTTCCCCCAATATCGCTTGCATTTGAAGGTTCAGAATGGCTTGTTGTTGAACTTCTTCGAATACGTCTTCGTCTTGATTATTGGACATATTTAGAATCTGGAAAATAAGATTTGAAACCTCAGAACACTCCCTCACGTGTTTCACTCAACAATTATTCACTCAGTCTCGTGTTTTCACTCTAAATGGATTTTACCCTCTTATGGTCTCACACACTCTTGCCTGTTTCCACTCTTTTGTGTCTCTTTAGCCCTTAATCGAACTCAAGTAACCATATAAAAATATCCAGCAGCAATTGAAAATGAGAAATAACCAAAACTCATATATGGTCAAAATTTGATTGTGATAGAAAAGGAATGGAATACACGGTTTCTATGGTTTCAATAATTATCCAAAATTCACACGTTCGCAATGGATTTTGATAACTCTCTTTTTTTTGGACTTTTTTTGGGTCAAAAGAGTGGAGAAAATGAGAAACAGGATTGAGGCAAAAAATTCTTATTACTTTTGTTTTTTGTAGACTACTCATATTCTTTCTTTTTTTTTCTATTTTCTCTCATTTTTTTGCTTTTTTTTCTCGATACAGAAAGAAATAAGAATAAAATAAAGATAAAGGATAGAAAACTTGCCTTAGAACCAAAGCTTTGATACCAAATGA